>CAEFZY010058235.1:0-10685 GCA_903066815.1 Brachyrhaphis roseni
AAAGAGGAATTCTCAGAGATTGCATTTTACTGCTCAGCTGCACATGAGGCGTGGGGGGGACGGAATACTAGACCTCCACGGCTCTTTTATAGTTTGAAGCTTTTAATCTCACCCATCTGCTGCTCTCAGGCTCCCCGTACCAAAAAGGTTGCGGATTGAACGAGAGGCCGAGAGCTTAGTGTCCCGTGAGTAAAACACCATACAGATATCTTTGGTTATGTATGCAGGTTGCGTGCAGTTCTCCATCTGCAGTTGATAAAAGAGGGGGGCTTTTAAAACTTTTTTTTCCTCTCTCTGCGGAGGAACTCAACGCCTCACATAAGATACGGCTGTGTTACTTCAGTCTCTTATAAATGCGGACTCTGTGCTGTACCTCCAAGTAGGCCGAGAGGGTCATATAGATCTTCTCTCCGTACGGCGTGACTCGGTTCAGGAGCAGAGAGTTGTGCATCGAGCTGTCCCAAGCAGCCTCAAAGCGGTAAAAAGTCCTGAGAAGGTCCAGGACAAATACATGAGCAGTCAAACCTGACATTTTTTTTATATACATAAATAAAAAGCAGAGATGCACCAATCAGGGATTTTTCCTGGCTTGTACATATTTATGATTTTCCTTTACATTTGTCTTGATGATTCTCGTTTTGCCTGACTACAGTCATTTTTGAAGGAAATGCCATGCAAAAAAAAAAAAAAAGAAAACATGCTACTGGTTTTTGACAGATTTTTAATTTAACAGAAAATGATGAAATGACACTGCAAAACCACAAAATATTATCAAATACTTTTGGACTAGTATCTAGTGCAAATATCTTAGTACACTGAAAAAGACAATGCTATCTTACAATTAATGTTTCAGCAAGAAATATGAGCTTGTTTAAAATTTATTTCTTAATATTGATGAAAAAGTTATTTGCAGACAGATTGTTTCACCTATAAATAATATTTTTTTCATCAATATTAAGGAATAACTTATTTCAAGTGTACTAAGACATCTGCACTAGAAGCTAAACCAAAAATACTTAGATCTTGAGTTTTTGCAGTGTAACCTTTTATCTATTTTGATTGGTGCATCTCTACCAAAAACATGCTGTCTGTAATGTCTAATGTGTATAAACAAAAGATTATGGAAAAAAAGACATTTCAGGAACAAACTTATTTTATATGAAAAAATGTGCACTGAAATTTTGCTTTAAAAACTAAGGACATAACTAGTAATCATAACTAATTGAATAAAAACGATCTTAGAAAAATCCAGACATATAAACAGCATCTCCAAGTCATCATTATGCATGATACAACAGTAGTTTTCCATGCAACACAATAAGATGATGGACTTTGAGCAAAGCACCACAGAAAAGCAATTGAAAGCAGTAATGGGTTTTGATCATATAGAGACAGGAAGGAATGAGAGGAGGACAGAAAAAATGGGGGACAGGGCAGTGAAATACCTATGATCAATTCCCAGGGAAATGCTGTGAGAAAGAAAAAATCAGCAAAAGAATAGAAACTAAGAGTTAGGAAGTATGTCAAGGCTTTGCAGTTGTGTGGCTGGGATGGTGTTTGTCTTTCTCATCATGATAACAACCCCACAGAACTCCTTGAATCCTGCGGACACTGCTGATCCGTCACCCCGGACGACCACCGAGGTGGCCATTTTTACCCCAAGCGACAACATAGCCGCTTTCTGCTTGCGCGGCTGATTTACTCCGTACGCTAATGTACACAAATTTACCCGTCTACCTCAAGGGGAAATAATCACACACACGCTGAAAGCTGTAACTGCTTTGGCCCGCGGCCCGGTGACTGCCTCGAATCTAAAAAAGATTATCCAAGCAAGAATTGTATAAAGAAACCAGTGTTTTCTGTAGGCCGTAAAAGCCGGCTGAATAGACTCTTCATGAGGTTCAGATGTTCAGCCGAGGTCACTCTTGGACTGAAATGACCTCGTGTTGAAGTGAACAATGTGTCACCCAGAAGACAGCAAACAGGCACGTACTGTTCTGGAGTAATGACAGCTCCGTGCTGCGGACACGGCAGGGAGGTGACCGAGTGCAGAGATTCCCCCTTCTCCAGCCGGGAATTAGCGCACGAGAGCGTGAGCAGGCATGCATGCGACGATCCAAATAGTAGAAAAGCTGTCCGCTTACGCTACAAGCAAGCAATTTCCTTTTTCGCGCCGCTCCATTGTGTGCTTCTCTGCTTTTTACTGCCCACTAAAAAAAAATGCGGGAGCCAGCGCTGAAGTCATTTTGCTGGCGGAACATTGAAGAAGCGTTTGTTTCAGGCATTTGGCAGAGTTTTCCCCGAGGTAACAAGAAGCATTTAAATATATCCACAACATTGCAGCAATTTGGGCTACTGAGGTAATGGTTCAGAGGACTATGTTTGAATAGCTGATGTATTGTAATTGATGCGATCCATATTACAGCAATTTACTTAGTGGTTGATTTGAGTCCTTGTTATATTCTGTGATGGGAAACGCTCTGGGTTCTGAGGTCGGCGTGGTGCTCGAACCAAATAATTTTATAGATGTCAAATTATGACATCTACGTCAGGATTAACTAGAGAGTTTTTCTCAGCTTCCTACAGAATTTTAAAAGTGGGTTTCTACCTCCCCCTATTGGATCTGATTGGTCCTCCTCCTGTAGAAACAGATTTTTAAAAACGTCAAAGCTTGAGAACAAATCAGACTCCATCTAAAGTGTACCTCAATAAATTCTAACACCCACAGTGTAATTTATTTCCCTACATCACATAAAAAGGGTAAACTGTTATGTAATTTAATTACTTGCGTTAGCTGCGTTTCCATTACGAATGTGCATGAAACTTTGTCAATATTACATTAATATTGAAACATTTTTACAATAGTGGTGTTTCTATTAAATAAGAAACTCAATTAGAGTAACGTGAATCCGTTTGTTCACGCGATAAGTCATTAAAAAACGTGGCATCATCATCTGTTGACTACTTCCTATTGTTGTGCCACTGGCACAAACCACAAACTGAGAAACTGAATTTTTGATTTTAATCAGCAGTTACCCAAAAATAATCAACATTACAAAAAATAAATGCCTGAAATATCACTCTGTATTTAAGGGGGCAGTAATATGTAAAATCTACTTTTGAGTTTTACATCACGTTATAATGTTATTCCCTCATTAGCATACCTGGAGTTTTGCCTCGACTCTTTCATGCATGTTTAAGAATCTCCCATGGCAACGCCTGGTTGGACCTAGCGATACCAGCAAGGACAAAGCTTTTCCTCAGAGCTGCAGTTAAGCTTCAGAGGTTCCACCTCACAGAGCAGCCCTTCTCCCATAACTCCCCCACTCAGCTCCTTCAGACTAGTCAGCAGAAATTAGTAAACACCTGGTGGAACCACACGTCTGCTGAGCTTGTTATACAGCTACTTCTCAGTGCATCGCTGGTAAATTAAAGGGTTAATAGGAGAGATGTAATGAAGTCAAATTTGATATAAATAGCATTTTTAACAACTAAAGTTAACAGTTACTTGACAGAACTAAAATGACACTATGAGTCTGGAAAACACATACTCCCCCTTTAATGAATCAATGTAATATATGAATTTTACTTATATATATTTACTGAATGAATAATTTATTCTTTAGGAGATGCACCTGTAAATTAGCATCTACACTCAACCAGAAAAAATATTTTTTAATAAGGTGCTATGAAAGCTTGCAATACTGGAACATATATTTACTGTCCAAAGAAAAGGATTCCCTCTGGACTTTGTGCAGTTAGAGGCTTCTTGGAGCAATAGTTGATGTTGAGACAGTTTGATGCTGTCCCTATGACACCTCCAGCAAAGACACAGCCAGGAACGTTATGCAAAGGAGAGCCATGCAGACCCTGTCCTACCATAGCGGCTAACGTCCAGCAGCGGCCCAAACACACATCCAAGCACAGCAAGAGCAAGAGACCTAGGAACATGCAGGGTCACATCCTTCACCCCTCATGAACGGAAGGAAACAAAAGGGAACAGATAAACTGCTGGAAGTCATGAGAGAGAGCAGGCGAGTAGGGAACCAAATCACAGGCCGACTAGAGAGATGGCAGGGTGTTAGGACATAATAATAACTCCTGGTGTTGGTGTAACTTAAGATCATGAAAACGGAGGCAAATAATATACCTAGGCATGTCCGAATCAAGAAACTGTCTGCAGAGCAAAACAAAAAAGCAAAACAACAAAAGAACAACATTCTGTTAGTGGACTGAAGGGAGAAAATGTTAGCATTCATTTGTACTTTGATTTCTATCCAAATAAGACAACAAGTGGAATCTCAAGTTTTAAATCACCAAAATCCTATCACTCACAACTTTCTCTAATGTGTCTTTGTCTTATACCCTGCTAGAGAGAATAATTCTGAACATGTAGTATTTGCTTTTTTTTTTTTTTTTTTTTAAAAAAGGCGTATAATGTAAGATTTATCTGATCCACATAAGGTTAGTTATTTATTGATATAAAAAAATAATTATTTCAAATTGTAACAGAGATGTAAACACAACTCTGGAGCTTTCTGCTTCTCATTGTGTTAAAATCTGTACTTTATTCAGATCAGTTTTAATGCTGACAGTTCCTGCATTTATCATAGTAAAAATGTATCAAAAGGGACAAACTCTCACTGTAGGCACTCTTTAGAGACATCTGCTGCCCTCTTGTGGCCGTAAATCAATTTAAAACTTAAATGCTCATTAATGTACATGGATTTCTCTAAGGTACAGTTGATTATGAGAAAGCATCACCACATATTGACATAATAATAACTCCTAGTCTTTGACTGGCAGGATTCAACACAGTGTAAGATAATGTGATGGTGGAATGCTCCGTTTACAGAACATTTAATCTAAAACAAATGTCTTAAAATACATAGAACTAATTTTGGACCGCAATTTATAGGTAATCTACATTAAACTGGTTTTGTTCAAAATACAAATCTTTTGTTTAAAAGAACTAAAGATTGAATGAATGTTTTCACTATAAATAAATATAAATGCTTGTTAAAGTTGCAGTACGTTTCAATGTTTATTAAAACTGTCACCATGTCGTGACAAAATGACACCAAACAGACAATCTGTGTCAAAACAATTGAGCTCCTCCACCTCCTCCCTGAGCAACTATTGTGCTGTGCAAAAATGCACCATTCCCAGTCAAACTCAACCAATCAGAGCCAGGAGGAGGGTCTTAGTGCTGTCAATCAACCTCTCATATGCTGCTCAACTTGCTAATGGTGGAAAAACAACTTACTGTTCCATGAAAACTGTTTTACGTTGTCATTTGTGGCAGGTTATGTTGTGGTGAACCAGCTGTTTTAGCTAAAGTGGAAGGGCTTGAGCATGAGAGTGATTGGTAGCGCTAAGACCCTCCTTTAATTGGTTGCTTCTGACTGAGCGGAGTATTTCTGAAGCTAGCACTGGGAGAAGGCAAATTAGGTCAATTTCTTTTCACATGTCTGTCTTTTACATGACATAATGATAATTTAACAAATGTTCACTACACAGCTTGAGTTTAATAGATACATAATCGAGACACAACAGAAAACCTGACAAACACAGGGAGGCGCTACATGTAGGTGCGATGATGAGGCACAATTCAACACCAGGGAGGGTCACACAGCCAGCTTGGTTCAGGGTAATCATTTACGCTTCCTGCTGAGGCTGGAAGTTCAGTCTTTTTTAAAAATCTGTGGTAATGCAAGTTAACTCATGCAGACAGAATAATAAACATTTTTTTGTGCCGTGCTTCTGTTTTGGACATGCAATGCTCTGTGGCTTACTGCAGTGCATAAGCTGCATGAGCAGTTTAGGAAAAGTTAAAACAAAGACCAAAAAGTCATAAAGTACAGTGATTTCCAGGTTCAGCCAAAGTGCAGTGATACTATATACCAAGCATATTATCTGCTTTGCAGCTTTAGTAGACATTTTGCTCTTCAAAAGTGATTTGTGTGTGCTTAAGGCCTTTATCTACTCATACCTGTCATCCTGCAGGGGCTTGACATAACCAGCAGATAAGATGTTAAGTGAGAGTATGTTTGGGTCGATGACAGTCTCATCGGCTTCCAGAGTGTTGCGTAAACGCCCTGTCAAAGCACAAGTGTATTTATGAGAACTGTTCCTGCACATTCTTGATGAACTGCTTCAGGTTAAAAAAACCTGGAAGCTACACTTACCCACAACTAGCTCTCGGACATCGTTCCACTCTATGTCTCCAGCAGACTCATGCACGATGGTGACAGCTATTCTCCTCTGGAGGCCCTGGAGTAAAGCACAGAACGAAGGGATTCATGGTTTTGTTCATCAGGTCTTTGTGTCCTTTGAATATACAAGTATTTCTATTTTCTCACGGTGCGACCACACCTGGTGCAGTAGGAATGTACCCTGGCATGGCAAGCCTCCTCTGTGGTCTACGACTGCAGGGATGTAACTTGGATAAACCAAAATGACAAACAAGAATTAGTGGACAATAAATCCTATCCAAATATTTCAATTCCAAATATCTGCTGGACTCACTCTCCGTTGGCCTCAAGCTCGCAGATCTCAAAGAACACCATCAGATCGTATTTACAGTGGCGGGGGCCCGCCTGGGGACGCGTCATCGCCTTCAGCTTGGTGGCAGGAACTAAGTCGAAACACGTTTCAAAATGTTATGTGAGAAAAAGCATGGTGAAGTGAGAACACACAGCTATAAGCTAGCCTACGGAGGAGAGAGAACGGGCAGATGAAAGGAAATCTGGTGCAGGGAGAAAGTACAGTTTGGAGAGAGAGAGAGAGCACCATTTCTAGAAAAATATTTATTAGCAACTTTATAGCTTTTACTTAAAGCTCAATGCAAACCAATCCATTTGTAATAATGCTCTTTGGTCATTCCCAATGTGTTAAAGAAAAAGGGAATTAATTGTACCTTTCCCTTAACTTTTACCAAAAGACTTGAATATTCAGACAGATTGGAAACTGACTAGCTTACTTAGTTCAACCTGAAAAACTCACTTAAAAAATACAGTAAGTTCACATGCACAAATGTGGTGTGCATTTATGTTTATGTCACTTCACCCAGAAGTAAAATCCAGAGGAACCAGATCAAATTCAACTAATCAGGTGTAATTTGTCCTTAGTAAGTCAAGCAGAAAGACAGCTTGTTGTTTGGCACAAACCAATTAAGCCATTCAGCTAGCATGTGGACGAAACACAGCTACAATGGGAAGTTTTAGATCAAGTAAATTTATAGGCTAAAATGACAAAGTGAATGTAGAGATTTAAATCCAGAAAAGACTTGAAAACCGATGATCACAGATGTTTTCCATCTATTCACTTAGCGAGAAAAATGTTCCCGCTTAAATAAGTGGCTTATTTAAGCCACTTATTTAAGCTAAGTGGCTTCAACTGTAAATAATGTTTTCCAAATTTAGGCTTTTAATCAAATGCACTTTAATACAAAACTGTGCAGTTTGAATATCAAGTGTTTTCAAGGACTTTATAATGAATCTGACTGAGCTTCAGTGATTTTGCAAAGAATGGGCAAAAGTTTGGTCTGCAGCTGCTATTACAGAGAAAGGTGGTGATACAAATATTAACTTGGGGGGTGAGTAGAAATAAAAAACTGGAAAGCGTAAACTTTTTTAGCAGTTTACATTTTGCACTGAAGAATTTTGAAAACCATGTGTGATGGTTCTACCACAACCCAATTTTGTTCTCTGCTGTGAACAATAACACAAGATCCCAATAAAATAGATGAAAATGTGACAAAACTGTTGAGAGGATGCTAACACGTCTGTCAAATGTTATTGTATTTTTCTGAAGTTATTTCAGTTTTTATCCCATTACATTTAGTTTCAGGAGTTTCACATTGCTGTGAGATTTGAATTTCCACAGAGGAAATCCAGTTCTACTTTATATTTGAAAAGCAGAATATGCAATATCATAACCGTGCCTCTACATAGTAAAGTGACAGTATTTTTAAATGTAAAAGGCAGAACGATGACATTGAAGAGAAGCTTACATAAGGAAGTGCAAGGGTTCACCACAGAGGCTAACAGACACACACAGCACCAGAGAGCCAATCCAAATCCAGAATCCTAAAACAGGAACACTTTTAATATCAATTCAATTTACCAAAATATTTATGCATTAGCAGAATTTATACAAACAATAAAATGTCATTAGAAAAAAAAACAAATTATTTTTGTTAATATGAGAAAAAAAAAAGGTTCCTGTTGCAGGATTCTGTTGGATCTGACAGCATGAACCAACCGGGTTTCTGAGCTTTAATAACTGAACAGATAGAGATGGGCGGGGCTGGCAGCTGTGCTCGCTCGTTTGCTTCCAGCAGGAAGGAAGCGGCCAAGCCAGCAGCGGACAGGGCGTGGCCCGACAGCGAGTCCACCAGCGCCCCATTGAACACATCAGGGACCAGGTATCGGATCAGGTCCAGGGACTTCTCCCGATTGGACGAGTCGTCAGAGTCCACTGCTCACACCCAACAACATGAGGCTAAGATGACACGACTTGCAAACGGACGGCGTACAAAAGATGCAAAAGCAACATAAAATAACTAACAACTAACTAGCAACAACAGCTGGGAGTTGCTTACCTGGTTTGGAAAGAGGCATCACTTGTGGAAATTGCTTTCTGCATGCGTGAAGCGGACTGGATGGAACAATAAAGTCACGTGTAAATAGAAAAACAGACTCATTTTCTATAGATCTGTGTTTTCAAGGTAAGTTTTTAAACTTTTCCAGCATCGCATTTGGAGATTAAACAACAAAAATGAACTAACAAATCAAGTTTCAATTCATTATATGATATTTATTACTGTTAGTAATAGTCTTGTTATAGTATTCTAGGTAAAATAAAAGAGAAAAATTTTATGTTTTGAAAAATCTCTCTCATACAACCTATCCACCTGACTGGTTCGAGAACAAAAAACTGATTTCACAAAAAAATCCCACAATTTAAATAATGTTTAACATCTAAAATATAAACCAACTTTTATTTCATCACACAGATCAGTAATGTCAATGAGCCATTAGAAATAAACAACATTCATAAGATTGAAACAATCCAAACAAATTATGTTCAGGTAAATTAACTCCCTGCTCAAATTAAATACTTAAACAGAATATATAAATAATGTCACAAAAAAAATCTTTAAAAAATGTTGTCGCTGCGTTTTCTGGCATTTAGCAAGTAGAAATAATTTTAGTAATTCTAACTAATCTAAAACAAGAAAAGTTTGGTTGGATTGAACTTGAGATGGTGATTAAAAAATATGTTTGTGTCTTTGGTGTTTAAAAAAAATCAAGTTTAAACTGTCATCTTAATCAAAAGTTAGATTACACTTTATTACAAAACTGTGCAGTTTGAATACCAAGCATTTTCAAGGACTTTACAAAGAAATGAAGCTCTTTCCAAGCACCTGTACGAAGCCTATGTGTTAAACTTATTGACCAGGCGTCTCACCTGATGACATCTTTACACAGAGGAAGAAAAGGTTGTTTCTGGTAGTGTCCAAACACCTCAAAGACGATCGGCTGAGTCTTTATGTAGTCCACAAAGGACTTGGTCACTTCAACAGCAATCTACACAAAACAAAACAAAAAAGAAAAAGCAAGCAGTTTTCCACATGTAGTTGTAGTAAAACCAGAAAATAGTGTTAGTTCATGATTTGTCTCTTACATTCTGCACGTGGTAGAAGCCAAGAGGAGGCCCGTGGCCGGTGTTTTTCAGCGGCTCTGTAGAGAAGGCTTCATCATGCCGATGGATGAAACTGAAATAAAAATGGAAACAAATGAAAAAGGAATAAAGGAGGAATAAAGACTAATTAAAGCTGCAAGCAGCCTCGTGCGGCCCTCGCAGCCAAGCGCCGCTCCGGCCTATCAGCCACCGCGGGGTTTCCAGCTCCGCCGCCCGCCCGCAACCGCAGAAGCTCTCACGCAGTTTCCAGCACCGCTGCTCACTCGCAATCGCAGAAGTTGTCATGTATTTTCCACGCCCGTCCACCAGGCGTTACGCACCGACACGTTCGGCAGCGCTTCCCGACAACACGCCAAAAATCTGGTGCAGATCAGGCAATGTAGCAAAGAGATAAAGCTTATGGATTAACCTAGGGGGCGCAGCAGAGTCAAGTTACATTTCAATGGTCTTGGGCTTTTAAGTGTTGAACAAAGGTCATACATATCCAGTTTGGAGCCAATCAGATGCTCCATGTGTTATTTAAAGACAACTGCATTAATTTGGCGCGGGACTATTAGCCATTTGACCACAGGACGGCACCGCACGGCAGTCAACATTGGTGTCTGATAATGGTGTCTGAAATAATAGACACCCCAAGAGGCCAATTTTGTTATTACCAGAAATTTTCTGCATATATGTATTACAGTAGTCACATCGTCACTAATTGTTTTTCGTTCGATCCGTCGTAAATTTGTACAGACGTATCAAAATTAATTTAAACCCATCTAGTGAAAAAGAGGAGCTCATTCTGAATTCAACGGTCTATAGGTTTATCGGGTTTGTATTGAAGTTAACAAGATAAAAGCCGATATAAGTTTCTACCCTGCTAAGGATTATGGGTAACTTTTGCTGACATTTTAGTTTGGAATAATTGTGTAGTGATTTTATCTGACCACATGATGGAGCCAAATACTTTTTATTTGAAACGACAGGCATAA
>CAEFZY010058244.1:0-10664 GCA_903066815.1 Brachyrhaphis roseni
GCTGTGCTCCATAATGACAATGGCTATTTTTAGAACTTGCTCCGCGGGCGACTGACAATGTCCCCGAGGGCGACCGGGTGCCTGCGGGGACCGCGTTGGTGACCCCTGATCTAGAATGTATAGCCAAATCAACTCAGAATTGGTTCATCAGACAGACAATCACAATTCATTTATGGATATTTCAAACACCAGCAATTAATCCTACAGAAAACCTGTGGAGTTAGCAAAATAAAAGAACATAAGACAGGATTCTGACAAAAGAGGACTGGTTGTGAAACATTACTGAAGATTATGTTTACTATTACTATTTAATGGTAGCAGGGACACCAACAGCAATTTGGAAATTTTCCTGATAAACATTTTTAAATTGGTTTGGAAATTAAAACTTAAGGGTTAGTTTTTTTAAATTATTTTTAATTGTGAGGTTATGTCACTGCAACAAAACTTGCATTTACTTGAGTTTTTTTTTTTTTTAACTCTTTACCAGGTGTGCCAGGATGTTTGTCCACATCTGTATTAAGCCACAGATTTTAACAGAGAAACAGATGTCGGAACATAAAAATCTTCTAAGGTTAACAGTGGGCAACAACACCGGAGGCATTTTCCATAGCACCACACTTATTAGTTTCTGACCTCATGAGAGTCAAAAGTGACCCGCAGCCCCAGTTTAGCCATGCCGTCCTCCTTCAGCAGCTTCAGGTGTGGACACAGGGCCAGGCAAAATGCCCGGGCGATGCGCTCTGTAAGTCGGCTCTGTTCGGCGGAGTCGGTCACTCCTCTCTTGGGATTGTGTCCTCTCACCAGGAAGAACACCTGGACAGCAGAGGGTTTTATACATGCAAAAGAGACTTTATGATTCAGATAGAACACACACATGTTGTGTTTTAATGTGTACTTCTGTCCAGCGGATGATCTTCCCATTTTCTTTGTGTTCTGACTTTTGGAACATCTTTGTACTGCTGATGGACTCCATGGATTTCCCATCGATGGGGCTTATGACCCTGCAGAGCAAAACAATTTCTTAAGCCAGAACATATAGGAGCTATTTATCTGAACACTGAAG
Organism: Brachyrhaphis roseni; assembly: GCA_903066815.1. Lineage (NCBI taxonomy): Eukaryota > Metazoa > Chordata > Actinopteri > Cyprinodontiformes > Poeciliidae > Brachyrhaphis > Brachyrhaphis roseni. Next base: position 1,064 of record CAEFZY010058244.1, read on the forward strand.
TCCTGGATTGTTGATACAAATAATGAAACATCTTAATTAGTTTTTCAACTCTATTTTGACTTGTATTGTTCTGTAGGACTGAGCTCAGCTTCAAACAGATGGAAGCACCAACCCCCTATTCACAGTGCACTTCTCCTCCACCCACTGTAAACAAACAAGCTCCCGGCTCTCTGGTTGGTCGAGCCGCCCACATGTGACGGTGTAGTCTTTCATCTCCCGGAGCGACCGGCGGATCTCCACAATGGTCTCCACGGTGACCTGCACCATAAGCCCATCTAAGGAGAAGGGGACAGCAATACAAGAAAAACACACAAACAGAGACAAGTGGGGACACACAGCCACACATGCATCAACAGGCAGCAACACACTCCTGACAGCCTGTTAAGTTGTCCACACACAAACACACACACAAAGAGCATCATATTCTGAATAACCCTAGTTTAGAGGTAAGATGTTGGATTAGAAATGTCCTGTGAGCAGGTCAAATGTTTTGTGCTTCCCTCCTTATATCACTAGATATCGTACCCTCTACGATGCTGGACTTGGCCAGGCAACCTGCCGAGGCCTTCAGGGCACTGCTGAATATAAAAAAGCATGATCCAGTAACTAGAAAGAGAAAAAAGACAGAAACAAAGAAAACAGCAAAAGTTTAAGTCATGCTACAATCGAACATTTTGTGCCCTCTGGTGTTACAGATCTGAAACTGCAACCACATTTCTTTAAAAGTAAAATACTGACTTTAAGTTTCTGTATTAAGGTGTTTTTAAAATGTGAATATATATATATAAAAAAAAGAACTAAAGTTACAGAGTGTATAACTTTAGTACTACAACAATAAAAAAGAGAATAATCAATCATTCTGTTCTCATTTCAACAACACTAATAATTCCTATAGCAGTTATACCTCATCAATTGGGTTAGACATTTAAGGTAAAAACTGTTTAAAACCAGAAAACTCCTTTCACAAAGTCCATACTGTCTTGATAATGTTACTTTGGTTTCTCAATGATCTGTTACCTTTCCGAGGCTGGTTGTGGATGCTGATAGCTTGGGTTTGGTACTGGCCGTCGTCGGTTTGCACACAGATGAGGTGGGAATCTGCCGTCTCATTGAAGGATGCCCCTATTGCCAGCACATGTTCATTGGACTTGTTTATGGCCTTCATTAACTGAGAAAAGGGACAGAAAAAGCCCACAATAACAGTCAAGGCACAGGTATGTATACATTTCCTTTTGAGGCTCACTCTTTGTACCTCATTATACCCGGTAGTCGGTATGTTTATGAGAGTCTTCTGAGCCTCTAGATCCACAGTGAGCCCTGGTACTAATGGTAGGCTGTAGCGGTAATTCCTAAAGTCCTGAAAAACAGGAAGTATAAAGTAGTCAGTGTCTGCGATAGGAAGTTTGGCAGAAGTTATGACACCAAACTTCCCCCTGATGCTGGTAAATATGGTGTTGTAAGAAGTGAAAGCCGTTGCAACATGCTATACTCACGACTAACAGTCTCATTATGGTGTGACCTATTTCCCCAAAGAGAGGCTTCCTGAACCGCACGCTGTACAGAGGACAGGGATAAACTGGACAAGCAGAAATAAACGTGAATGACTCAGGAGAAAACTTGACACATTACAGCTGGAAGATGTCGCAGAGTGGCATTGCTCACATCTATACTCTGCCCCAAGTCTCAGCATGAGGCGCAGGGGAAAAGCTTTAGCCCATGGCACCTCTGCTCTGTGGACCAGCAGGCCAAAGAGGTAGGGCTGATTGGGCAGAGGTAGACCTTGAAGCGACTGAAGGGTGGAGCAAACATACATGAAGCCTGCATGATCCTCGCTGCCTAAGAATCGGCTCCCAAACAGGAAGAGCGACAGGTGCCTTACAACCTTCCCTGCAGAAACAAAGAACTGAAGATTAGCCGAGTCATTATGACAAGGCCTGTACCTTGAGGGGAAAGCCATGTTCGCTATTCAGAATGACTGGCCTAATCGTCCTACCAGTCACAGTGTCCCTGTAAAGTTGGAGGAAGTGACTGAAAATGTCTTTGGGGAAACTTTTCTCCTCAGGCAGACACTGAAGGAGCACTACCACCTCCACCTGGCCCACAGCATGCATCCCCTTCGTCGTCACACACCAGCACTTCCTGTTGACATCTATCACACATTTAAGATAACATCTTTAAGTTTTAGGATGATCGCTTCTACGGCAGATGAGGAACTTCATATATGCAAATTACATTTTATTGGGGGGTTCAAAATGGAGAAAGAGAAAGGAAAACAAATACATACAGTTGACAAGTTTGACCATAGCAAGTAGGTTTGCATTGAGGACAAACACCAGTGGCTTTGGCCGGCCGCTTTCCAGCTCCTGAATGAGTAGCATCTCAGAGGGCTTCTCCTCCACGGTGTAATCTGAGTGGGGAAAAGAAGTCACGTGACTGTAATCTCATCCCCTGCAAACCAATAACCCTAAATTCTTCCTAATTTATTTTATTTACCTGATCAGTTCATTATCATTTTTGAAGAATGATAATATAATTAAATTTCTTAACATAAATTTAATTGTATTAAATTTCTGTTAAAATTTAATATAACTAAATTTTATATTTAAAATTTAATTATATTAAATTAAATTTAAAATAAATTTAATTTATATTAAATTTATATTAATATAAATATAAATTATTTATAATTTATATAAATTATAAATAATTTATATAATTATTTATAATTATATAAATAGCAGGGTAGCGGGGATAAATGTCCCCGCTACCCAAAGTATTTGTTAGTATGACAGATTGATGCCAGCAAAAGGTAATTTGAAAATTAAATTACAAGCACATCCTGTCAGATCTGCTTAAAAGTTTCACAATGTTCTGCAGCTGCTGACTTAACTTTTCTACTTTTTCTGTTCTTACTTTTTTAATCTTCTCTTTGTTAGCAAGACGGACATCCAGCTGAACACTGAGCTCCACAATTTCATCTTCTGCTGTTCTCCCTGCTTTGCATAGAGCTCGTATTTTGTTTCCTCTGTTTGCTCTCACTGCACGGCGTAGTAATAAAAGAAGCAGAGGCAGAAGAAAAAACAGCTGCTAAAACTTCACCTCCTTTGACTCCAGTAGAGGTGAGGATGGGCGGGAGGCCGTCTAAGGGGATGAGGTTGGCAGAGCTGCTCACTAAGGCTGTGGGGCCCCAGCCATGAGGACCACATGCCTCCTAAAGTCACATTAAAAAAGATGAGCAATCTATGAAGTATTTACACCGTAAAAGAAACTACAGGTAGGTACAGTGCAATGCAAAGGTACTCATACCTTTGCATGGCAAAGCTTTTCAGCTTTTTCAGATTTTCTAATTTTATAACAATAGACTTATGTTTTTATTTTTTTGTGTTACCACACCAAATAGTGTGTATTTGTGAAGAAGAAGGATAATGGTGACTGCTTTTATATTTTTTCATAATGGAAAATATAAAATATAATAAGTGTTTGTTCTGAGCCGCTTTTACTTTGATAGCCCTAAATAAAATACATAGCTAAATAAAAAAATAAAGTTGTCTGATCTAGTGTCAGTAAAAATACAGCTATTCTGTTGGAGAATATTATTGAAAAAACAGGGTTATGAAGCCTAAAGTCACTCGAGTTGTGATAAAACTGTTGAGAAGTTTAGAGAAAGGTTAAGTTATCAAAATAAACTATTATGATTTCAACATTTTACAGAGCAGTGATCAAACTATTCGACAAAATGAGGAGCCTGGCACTAATCAGGAAAGAAGCAAATAGGCCATTGCTAGCTGTGGAGGAGTTGCAGAGATCCAGAGCTCAGGTGGGAGGAAGGTTTTAAAAAGTAAAATCATGTCATAACTATGTACTCATTTAAGTGGGTGTATGACATCAAATCCCAGTGAAATACGTTGACGTTTGTGTTCGCTACAATAGATTCTTTTAGACTGGTGTGTATCTGGGTATATTTTTCATGTTTTAAACCTACATTAATTGTTGTCCTGTGTGGTTTTAAGGTTCTCCTGATCTGTGGTGAACCAGCAGGACTTCTAGCAGGCTCGCCCATCTCCCGCCTCATCAGGGGTGAGAAAGTAAGTCCTCTCACCGGTGTGGCTGGAGCAGACTCAGACTGCTGACCAGTGAGGATTTCATCTGCAAACCACACCCTCCTTTTCCCTCTCGGAGGAGTCCCTGTAGGAGAAGACATAACACTTTGGTAGTGCATTTCCTTTTTTTGATGCACGTAGTAAACAACTACAGTGGTATTTTACTTACTCTTGACGAGGGCGGAATGGCAGGATATACAAACCCTTCCTTCCTTGCCATCCAGATGTGTTAGTCTAAACTTCATATTGGAGCAGAGCGCGCAAAACACCTGCCAACATGCACACATTCGTTTCACACGCCACTAACAGTGTTTCACTTCACACTTCATTATCACATAGGAAATGTTCGACTTTTGAGGAAATCAAACTACCCTCACCTTGCCACAGGCACGGCAGTGGTGCCTTCTCTTGGTAAATGTAAACTTTGTCCCACACTTCATGCAGACCTGAGCTTCAGCATCAGGAACCCACACCGGAGCCACCTCCCCCAGGACATCACCCTGATCCTCAGGCAGAACTCCAGAGGGGCTCATCTGGGAGTCATTATCAGGATCCGCTGGAGGATCAGCATTCTTCCCCTTTGCTTCGTCCTCACCGGCTCCCTGGGTCTTGCCTCCACTTGTCTCGGCTCCTCCTTTAGATTTGACCTTCCTGAACTCCTGAGTCCTAATGCACGGATTCTCGTGTGAAGAAGCGAAAGATGCTGCAGCTTCATCTAAGCTGGAAAAATGCTCTGCCTGCTCCAACCCACTTTCCTCCCTTTCCTTCTCCTCAATCACAGACTCCTCTTTGGACGGGAGAACTTGAGACTGATCGCCTTCCATCTGATCCTCCTCTTCCGGCCAGGCGGCCTCGGCGGGGCTCAAAACCAGGGTGCTAGAAGGGTCATCATCGCCCCATGTGGAGATGGTGGTCACAGTGCAGCTGCCTTCCTCCAGCTGGGACTGTGATGCTGCTTTGGTTGGACGCTCCAGTGGTTTTTGCCCACATTGCCTTCCGATTGTCGCATTCGAGGAGGCTTTGGAGGGAGAATGTGGTCGGAGTTGACTGGAGCTCAGTCCAGGCTTGGTCATGTCACCATCTTTGAGGACCAGTAGGCAAGGTCTGTTCAGCCACTGCTGCTTGGAGTCCTGAAGAGACAGGTTGTCTCCTTCATCTGTTCAGACAAAAGTGGGGACAGACATGTCTGTCTCTGACTGTTTATACTGTAAATATGCATACTCTTTGAACCTTTCCACGTTTTTATCACATTGCAACACCAACTTTAGTGTACTTTCTTTGTTGATCTGATAGATCAACAAAATGTAGTGAAATATTGTGGAGTTTTGTGGAGAAAATTGTTCCACAAAACATTGTTTAAATTTTTTCTAAATGAAAATCTGAATATCGTGTAGCAATCTCCGCCAATAATGCTGATTCTTGTCACATAGGTTCAAGGGGTATGCTGAATTTCAGGAAAAACAAGATAAGCAGCATAATAATGTTCTCAAAGTTAAGTCCAACTTGGTCTTCAATCTGTAGGGTTACAAGAAGTTGATATCTTGCAATGTTACTTTAATATTTTCAGATGATGTTCTTTCCATATGTTATCTGACCAAAATACTTAAACATACCGCCATCTCAGTGCTTCACTGTTGGCTCAATTTTTTCAGGCTTGCAAGTTTTCTCTCAAATGCATGAATATAACTCAAAGTTAGTTTCTTTGTTCCTTGACACATTTACAAAATAAGCCTGGCTTTTTTTTAATGTTGATTTTGGACTAAGGGTTTCGTCTTCTCCAGGTAGCATTTCATCCCATGCCGGAGCAAGTCTTGTTTCACTAGAAGTAATGGCACTCTTGATTCAGACAACATCTTCATCACTTAATTTTCTTTTGGTGAGGTTAGGACGCACACATTTTGCACACAAAAAAAACCCCATCCAGCTCTGAGATCCAAAACGGCATGATAGCTGTTTCCACATAATTGTTTGAACAAATGAACGAAGCAGTGCTCCTGTAGGCATCTGGAAAGACTTGTGGAGTCACAATTCTTTTCTTGATATCTTGTCTGGTTTGTTTTGGTTTTCCCACTGTGTCATATAAGTAAGTTATAGTGTCTGAGTTGATTTGGGGAAAAAAAAAAAAAAAGACTTGTTTCTACTTAACTCAGCCTACCAAAGTCATGACATCATCATCATCATCATCATCATAGCCTCTCCCAAACGTTTGAAGGCTGACGTTGAAGAGAAAAAAAATTGAGGAAAAAAAAGGCTGTCCTTTTATACAACGCATGTAAATTTTATCTGTTTATGCAAACCAGTGATGCAAGTTCCTCCTCCTCTCTACCTTGATTCATTAATTTTTGTAACCTTCTGCAGCCGCAACCAATCACTGATTAGATTTCTAATAGCTCGTTGAACTGCACATATCGATGCATGAGAGGAAGTCAAGCAGACTGCAGCTCTAGTCAACCCATAGGATTAACAAAATGTTTGGCGAAACACTTGCAAGTAGATTTCTGCTTGATGTTGGAGCTCGTCCGTCTCAGCTAAAAGCTAAATAAATGCCTAATCCTGCGGTTCAAACTGCATTGCAGCTTTAATGAAAAAGAAACGGGGGCCGGGTGGTGTCGCTCCTGCTGCAGACGGAGAAACATCCGTGTAAAAGAAAAAAAAAGAAAAAATTGAAAGCGGCCGCAGCATCCCGCTCCTCGCGCGCTCTCTTTATCGGGACAGTGACGCATTCGGCACACACGTGCAAGAGAGCTTTCATCGTGCCACGCGGTAATCGAGACCCGGCCGGCCGGCGGCAATGCGACATCCTCTTGGTTACATCACATCCAGCCGGACAGGTCGCGTGTGCGCGGACACAAACACGCGTGTTTGAAACGATGCGGTCAAGGAGCTCGGCCAATGCTGTGTCAGCGTCCTTCACAATCATCCTGCAACGCAGCATCAGAGAAACCGGATCAGCCTGCTTAAATGTATGCGTGCATGCAACGCGGCCCCTTACCCTCTGTTACTTCTCCTAGAAGGCTTTCATTCTCATCATCCCGGGCAGAAAAGAACTTCAGCATCTTATCCTGTTACATCTGAGTGCAGGGAAAGCAGCCGTGGCTTGCCCAAAAGTAGAGAATGAGATGATTCCTCCTCCTGTCTTATAGCACCCCCCTCCCTCTCTCATAGAGATCTTCCCCCCTCCCCGGTGTCTCTCTGCAGCTCTTTGAAGAAATCCAAGAGGTGTGCAGAAACGTCCCTCCCCAGTTTGCTGTCCACACAGCCCGCAGGACAGCATGCGAGCCAAGATAACAGTGCATACAGTAGATGCCAACCTTATGCACAATCTGTCAGGCTGTTTCAGCAAGTCAGCATAAGCACTAAACCTCTGAGAGAAAAAAAAGGTTAATAACGTTTCTGCATTCACCACACCACTATGTATAAAAAAAATAAGAAAAAATGTTTGTCACATTTATTTTGCCATGAACAAACAAAACCGTTTTAAGACCTTCTGTGTATATAACCTGTAATCTTCACAATGATTAACAATAAGGTGGTGAGAGTTAAGCCCGGTTTTCCACATGCCAGCCTGACTCGGTGGGCCACTGTAAAGTAGAAAAGTCTCTGGGATTGTTGATGATATGTGAAATGCCTGGGCGATATAAACACAGAGAGACGTTTCTGCTTCTTCTCGGTCCAGCCCAGTCCACGAGGTCATCGACACCTGCGCTAGTTTGCCTCGTCCTTTGAAGCTTCATCGAAGTTCTCCACCAGATCTGCGACACGGGAGCAGATAGGCTGTTATTTATGCGGCTTCGATGCTTTGCTGTCATTCATACCATTTCAACATGTTCGCACTTTTTCACAAACTTCCAAGTACTGTATTGATATTTCAAAGGTACGGAGGAGGACACAAGAAGAAAGACAGAGAGAGGAGGACAGAACGAAGGGAGGAAAGCGAGGAGGAAAACAAAAATGAGATCACTAAGGACGAAGTAAAAAACAGAAGAAGGAACAGAGAAGAAATAAAGAGGAGACATTTTTCGGAGATGTCAGAATGTTAATGTCAGATGTAAGCTTAATTCACATCTTACTGACATTTTATATTTGTTTCTAGAGGCACATCCTGTTGTCTGTAATGTCGGTTTCGGGGGACTGGACAAGCTGAACATGAACAGAATCTGTCAGGAGTTTGCTGAATCCGGCGACACCTGAGGAAGTACATCTAGTTCTTTTATTTAGAGAAGTGCTGCTTATCTTCTGTGAGGCGGAAATGTTTTTAGTGTGGCTGACAGACACTGTAGTTTTTCACAGACAGACAGATAAGCTCACATACAGTAGATAAATTGTATGGATGGCTAAAACATTTTATTTATTTCTAACCCTACAGCTACAATTTATCATTTAGAAGTATAGGCGCTGTGCATTTATGAGTGGGTGCAAATAAATTCTTCTGGATGTAGTCATAAAAGTGGACTTTCCACCTAGTGCAATTGTTGACGTTGCTGGTTAAACGCAGAAAAACCTGTTCATGGGTGGACTAATGCAGAACAATGCTATAGCTTCTATAATTAATTTTAATAACATTATTTAAACATACTGAGGACTCAACCATACAATGCAAAGGAGCAGGAACGAGAGAGCATGTGCTGGAGCTACAACTAGTTTCAAGAGTTTTTCTGCGATCCAGCATGGTTTATGGTAAACTGCCAACAAGACTATGATCTTTATGGCCTTCTATTCTATGAAGATCAGATTTGTGGAATTACAATTAGTTGTCTTTGCTAAAGATTCTTTCACTTAAGATGTAGGCCTCTGCAGCTCCTCCCGAGTTGCTACAGGTTTTAGGGTACTTCTGAAAGTAATGATCTCCTTGCCAGGCCTTTCAGTTTAGGTCGATGGACATGTCCGAGTAGGTCTGGAGTTGTGCCGTACTCCTTCCATTCTCAGACGATAGATTGAACAGGTCTAGGTGAGGCGATCAAAGCTTGGGACATTGTTTTATAACCCAACTTGGCATCAACTTTCTCCCTGAGCTGTCCGCTGTGATCCTCGGTCTTCGTGACGCTGTTTGTTCTCTAATATTCTCTAACAAACCTCCGAGGTCACAACAGAACACTTGGATTTGTACTGAGATTAAATTACACAATGTTGGCACTGTACAGTGGAGTTACTCTATTAGATTTAGCAAGCGCGACTGAATTTTCGTTGCTTACAGAGTCTCTAAACAACTGTGACATTTACAAAGAACATACCTGGAACCTCATCATCCTCTTCCTCAATGTCTTCTGGTTTTGGAGGTTTGCCATCGAGAGCTGAGAGAGAAGAAAAATCCAAAACATAAACCAATTATGTTTTCATAATTTAAAACTAACATTTCCCTTGTGGTAAATCAAATACCAGGAAGATTTATTTCAATAACCTGTTGTTACTGAGTCTCTAAAGGTTTAAATAAAAGATGTAATGATTTCATACTATTTAATAATATCTAACTGCCATTGATGCACACCATATATATATATATA
>CAEFZY010058250.1:0-13225 GCA_903066815.1 Brachyrhaphis roseni
TCTATCTATCTATCTATCTATCTATCTATCTATCTATCTATCTATCTATCTATCTATCTATCTATCTATCTATCTATTTGTCTGTCTCGGGGGACAGTCCATTATCCTAAGGGACCAATTTGTCCCGCCAATAGCTACTGGAAATGGTTTTTCCCTCTCTGTCCCTGGAGGGTCGTTTGCGTTGTTTTGTCCATCTTTTATATCTATTATTTTATTTATATGTGAGAGGCTGCGGGTCCAGATCCAGCTGCTGTCAACAGCAGAGCTGAGGACATTTTATGTTTGGGTTATATACAGGACAGTTTGCTCTTACTATATGTTACCTTTTTAATTAAAATGTTCATGCACAAGACACGTCTCTGTGTTAGTTTAACTGTACATCTTGATGTTGAAGTTTAGCGAATATTTTAGATGCCTTTTTTTTTAAGCACGATGTAAATGTCACACCGCGCAGCGATTATAATGCTTATAATTTCCGTTTTTTCATTTCTTACGGAGATCAAGGTACAAATCAAGGACGAGATTTTAATTTTTAGCGAAACACCGCCACCCAGTGGCTATAACAGACATTGCAGAGACTTTACTGTGCGTAATTTATTTCATGTTGGGAATTCTATTATGATATTTTTAAAGCAAAGTAGTGCAAAATTGTGAAACTAATGATAATTTTGCTTCATATTAACATCGGTTTAATAAATACTTTTAGCAGATATATAGACCAGAGTTGAGAGCTGCCTCACTTACATGTTCAGTTCTGTAGAAGAAAATAAAAAAATTCACAACACAAGAACATTTAAATCCATAGTGGATACATGTTGCTTTAAAGCTGTTTAAACACCCAAACCTTTTCACATTTTGTCAAGTTAGAGCTATAAACAGTAATATATTTTATTAGGATTATATGTGATTGACCAACACAAAGTGGAGCAAAATTATGAGCTGTAAGTAAAATGATAGCTGGTTTTCAAATGATTAGAAATTAGACATGTCTCTTTTCTTGCACTTATACCCATAGACAAATGTCTACAGAGCCAAATAGTGATTAGTTTATTCTCAGGAAAAAGTACTGTTCCGTATTTAAATGGAAATATTTATTTAAAATTTGTGAGAACAAGAAGACTTGTCTTAGTCAATTTAATTAATCTGTGTGTATTTAACCCTGACTCAATGGGAGAAACCCAATTTAAACTAAGGTGACTGTATCAGTCAGCTTCAATTTGAGGTAGAAAAAGTGCGGAATACACTGCACTTTGATCTGAAATATTTTAGTTTGGATAAAAAGAAGCGCTGGCTAGCACTTTTAAAGAAACTAAGCATAAAAAACTTGCTGTAAGTAAATAACTGCCGTACATTCATTAGTGGGTAGAGCTTTGATCTGTGCAAACAGTTTCTCTCCACAGCTTCAAGCACAGACTTTTTAATTCAATTTCATGTCATAAAATGTCTTGCTCCACCATATGCAAGGGACTTTTGAGCTTGACTTAGTTTTGAGTAATAAGTTTTGAGCTCAGACAAACCTGCTTGGATTGATTAGTGCGGACAGCTGCAGGTGTTCCTCACAAACACCTGGTGCTTTTCTCTCACACACACATGTTCAAAGATCAAACAAACATGTGGAAAAATGTTCCAACATATGCAAATCTCTATCTTTTCAGTTACTTGCAGTCTCTGTGAACAGTACAATCAGCTGACAGCTCAATAATATGTGGAGAGTTAACTTTATGTCAGCATACAGAATACAAAAACAGGCTTAGCAGATGAAAACATGGTGTGTGGCATTTTGAGTTGGAGCTCCTTTGTAATGCACCAAATTAAAACCAATCAGTATGTGTGTGTGTGTGGTCAGTTAACACATGCTCCTCTGTCTTGCTCAATTAAATTCTTCATGGTTTCACATACAGTTCTCTGGGGATCTCTGGTTTTGACCTTTGATCTCCACTAAAGCATGAAAAGGATCTTTGGAGTCTGATTAGCTTAAGAAAGTGACAGTAGAGCCTAGTGTTCCCTGTTTTCAATATTATAAATCTAACCATTTTAGTTTGCAAAATGTCCATAAGCCTGAAACTTTACCACATTGTGTCAAATTGTACTCAAAAGTTATTACACAGGATATACCAATGCCAAACAGAACATAATTGTGAAATAGAAAAATATGGATGGTTTTCAATTTTAAAAACGGCTTTATAAGAGAGATATGTGCTTTTGTATTTAACTTCTTGAGTTGAAACTTTGAACTGCCTGTCTCTTCAAATACAGCTGAGACTTTGTTGGCTATTCTTCCTTACATGAACAACTTTATCCACGCAAAGAAGTTGTCCAAGCAAAGCAGTGTCTATTAATGTTATGCAAAGAAAAATCACAGCTGGATGTCTTTTTAAAATGCATGTTTATTATTCAGCATATTCAAAAGTCTTACTTTACAGCTAAATTGATAATGCATTCAATTTAAAATGATCTAAAAAACACTAAAGCCTTACTTGTGAAATGCAAGTGCGGGATTTTTGTGTGTTTTATTCTATAAAATCTTCAACTTTAACACATGCACATTAGAGTAAATAGATAAAAGTTCCTTTTTTATTCTTCATTGTACAGTCAAGAACAAGACACTCTTGAAGCTCTGAAAAATAAAACATGTCAAAGTTTTCAATCATATCCACGTTGTTAATTTTAGGAATCATCCCAAATGGGATTTAAAAAAAAAAAAAAAAAAAAAAAGCAATACTTTTCTAAAATACCTGTAGTGCTATCGACAAGGAAACAATGACTGCCCATATACAAGCAGAAAACTTGGCACAGCAAATGAAAATTTATTTCAGACTTGACACATGATGAAGCGACTGTCTTTTAAAAAAAAAAAAAAAAAAAAAAAAAAAATACAGAAGTCATGTGGCCAGTTCCCCCCCCCCCCACCACAAATGTGCACTCTAGTATTTTTGCTCCAAATAAACTAAATGCTCAAGGTTCTTTTCTAAAAATGAAAGAACAAAAATAATTTGAAAAAAAAAAAAACCCCAAAAAAAACTACACAACATTTTTTTTGGCTTCTTTAAGAATGTCCAAGAAACTAAAAGTTCCTCTTACACAGAAACACTCCCTTTAAAAGGTTGTGATGTTCAAGTTTTTCAACTTCTTCCATTTCTAACATTTTGGGACAAGAACGAGTTATTCACCTTGCAGAACAATTAATGTCAACATTGACTTCACTTTCAAGTGTGGGGAATAAATTTGACCTCAAATCAGTTAAAGGAAAATACTGGAATCCTACAGCAGTGTTAAATAAGTTTAGCTGAAATTTTGCCCATGTAATCTCAGAGAACCTCCCAATATAAACTCTTTGAAACCAGGACAATTTAAATAAAACTCAGATTAAAAATTGTCAATAAGTCTCTCATCAGCATATTAACCCAGACAACACAAATGTTTAACTAAACACAAAATTAACCTTTTTGCCCTCTCAAACCTAAATCCTGTAGAAAACCTGTTATAACTGTGTAAGATGTTATAGGAGATGAGTAAACTCTATTCTACAAATAAAAAGGGATTGTACAAATTATTCACAGCAGGAGGACAGATAAGTGTGCCAGCAGTGACTGTTTTTTTTTTCCCCTTCCTGAATGAATGTATGAAGTCAAATTGATTCGCCTTTAAAAAGTGTTGACAGTAGACTTAAATTCTCTGCAAGAAAAGAAAGTTTTTCCCCCCATAATGTTAAGTATTACTTTTAAAAATAGTATACTACAGCATTTTATGAGATCAGTAAAAACCTGAGGCATGAACAGAAAAGTGTAAAAACGTCTGACAGCTTTTATAACAGCTGCAGTTTCTGTGGTACCGTTTTTGCCAAGTGTTTCAGCTCAGTTTATGTGTCTTCACTGGCCAGCACCCTTTCATCATTCAACAGTCTCTCTCTTTCTGCATTGCTGCCTTCATCGTTCAGGTTCATCCTGGCGGCACACCACGGTATCCTGGCCAGCAGGGGGCGGTGGAGTCCATTGTAGAGCGCCGTGCCTGTCAGCAGGACCAAAAATCCCAGAACCTGCAGGCCGTGAAACTGCTCCCAGCCCAGCGCCAGGCTCACCACCCAGATGACCAGTGTACGCAGGCTGTCCAGCACCATCCGGGTGGTGGCGCTGATCTCCTTGGTGACGCTGATCCCGGCGAAGTTGAAGAAGGCGATGCTGACCGTGTTGCCCAGGAGAGCCAAGAGGATGAGGGGCTTGTATCCAATCTGACAGAAGGCGTCCAGCGCGTCCTCCAGGACCTGCCGAGGATTGTCGCTGAAGTTCCCAACGTGGATGAAGTACATGGGGATGAGCAGCAGGGAAAGGACGACAAAACCAAACAAACCTGAGGATAGAAAACACACATTTAATCAACCAGCTGTTTAAGTGAAATCAAACTAATCGCAGCTAAAATTTCACCTAAGAAAAACAGAAGTTTTTGTGACTCGAGTGGTGCATACCAAAGTAACTTGTTACAGCTGCTGAGATTATTTTAAACACATACAGAATCTATGACATTGACAGGAAATAAATGATTTTGCAATTTATATTGTTGAATCTTTCCTGGCCTCTAACAGGTTTTCTTTCTGTTTTTACCTCCATCAGCTTTTCTATCCCTGCTGGGCCCAGCATTACAAATGCCTTACAGGGGCTGTAGCCCAGGGCGCCAATTTTTGGGGGAGGCTCAAAGTTTTTTTTTTTTTATACGAATTTGGGTTCTGCAAATATTGCACATTACATAAAACTCACAGTATTAACAGATTTTTATGATTATGAGCAATATTCCAGTATTTAAAAACCAGTAAGTTATGGTTGATTTCTTTGGGAACAACATGAAGTTATTGGTTAGGGGACATCGTGCATCAATTCATAACTGCCGATGTATAGGACTACTTCTTAATGTATTTTCTTGGGCACAATAAGCTGGACTTAGGCACGCAATCTCGTTGGTCATATATATATGCTAATAATGTGGTCAGGCTGCCTTTCCACACATGAGGTCATTGGACTGTGAAACAGAAGTGTGTTTGTTGCAACAGGCCTACTGATGGCTGAGAGAAGACCTTGAAGGTACATTTGTGCTCGGTTTCTCAGCTCTAAGATGATTATATTATTGCAAACTGAGGCTTAATGAAATTCCATAAAGCTTACAAAGTGCCGTCAGTCAAACTAATACATCAAGTAACAGTTCAGAATCGGTTCAGTACCCAGTAAATGACTAATATAAACTTAAAATCCAAGTAAGCCAATTTTAGAGATGTTTTCTTTCAGGCATTTTGCCACAATTATCAGTAGATGACTTAGTTATCCAGTTGACCGATTCCTTGTCCCTGACCTGTGTGGTGTGTTTTTTGGTATTCACATCACTGTCCAAAGTGCCGAATTAGTGAATTTTTTAAAAGATTATTATAACATCACTTTGTTGTTGTAGCTTCCTTATTAACTTGTTTACCTTCAATTCCAACGGCTCGAAGAGGATGCACATCATGCTTGTAGACAAACTTTTCCTCCAGCACCATCTGCACCGAAACAATGATCTGAGCCATGATGATCAGGAGATCACCTGCAGAGCAGAAGGTGGACTTCAACTTTATTTTAAATCCAATTAAAAATATTTTGTCTTTATGTAAGGATTTTGAAAAGGTTTTTACCTGTGATGACATCACTGAGCTTGTGGGCGTCATCTCTGTGGCCACTAACAAAGTCGGCGAGTCCCACTACCACCAGGCCGAGGATGGTGATGAAGATGCCGAGCCACTGACTGGGTGCGAGCCGACGACCCAGAAAAGCTACAGACAGGAGACCGGTGAAGATGATGACGGCTCCACGAAGCATCTGGAAACTGGAGGCGCTCGTCATGTTGAGAGCTAGAAGAAAAAAAAAAAAAAAAACAAGACTAGAATTTAATGAACGCAGATAAACTGCAAAAAGTTTTTATCCAATTAATAATGAAGAGAAATGAATTACTGATTCTTAAAGTCTGATTGAAATTGTACATTTTCAATCATTCTTCTTGACTGAACCAGCAAACAAACCAGTTTTGCTGAACTTACCAACATACATGATGGACGTGGCTGTCATGTCACACATTGCAGGAGCGAAGAAGAGTAGAGGGTTGAAGCTCTGGCCGATGTTCATTCTTGGCTCTGGGCTGCGTCTGTCATGGAACAGCAAGATGTAGAAGACGGCGAGGCAGCTGAACTCGCCCAGAAACATTCCCACAGCCTGGAAAGAGAGAGAGAAAGACAGATTCACCGGTGATTTAATTTACTCAGCAACTGTAAGATGCGCCACGTGGTTTTTAGGGACAAAAAGCTGCAGCATAACAAAAACCCATACGATTTAAACATTTGAGTCCCAGTCTAATCCTTCCTTATTGTTAATTAAGCCAATGACACGACCACGCTCGAAACCTCATCTGTAATGTGCGTTAAAATACACTCCATCCTATATGTATGAATCTACTAGTGATGTTTTAGATGGTGCATTAACAGTTTTCTGTAACAGATATTTCGTCCCAAAAGGAGTTTGTACAGAAAGCATTGTGTTTTTAAAGTTATACACGTTTCTGCAGATGGAGCTATGATCTTTTGTATACTTAAATCTCACTTCTGCTGACAATGTTTCCTTGAAAAGCAGTTTACTGAAGTGCTAGGCTAATGCTAGCACTTTCCCGCTCCATTTTGATATGACTTGTTGATATTTCTTAACATATTTCTTTGTGGTTCCCAGGTATTCCTTTGTGATAACACTTTGTTCTCCTACCTCATAAAATTACTACTTTATGAGGTTACACTAGTCACTTTGACTGAACAGAATCGCAAAAGGTGGAAAAGACCTACACTGCTCAGTAAAACACTGATTCTTCAGTGCAGGAGAATATAATAAGTTGAAAATACTTCAGATAGACAACCAGTTTATACATTATATGGGCCCATTTCTGTGAACAAAAAAATTCAATCATCTCTGCTACAAAATGTTGTCATTTAAAGCATATTACTGTACCTGTACAAATGGATGGGAAAAGGCATGTTCAGGGTTACCATGGCAACCCTTTGCTGAGAACATGTCAGCCCATCTGTCAGAGAAAAACACATCATGTAGATTGATCATTAACACATGAGTAACCTGTAAAGCATGATAGCAGTGAATGTTTCAACTAGACTTCAAAAGTTTACACAAAAGATGTCAGGAAGCAAATAAAAATAATGTATGCCATATAAGCATGAATGTCCCGGTGGATGACAGCAGGCCAGACTCACTGCAAAGGCAGACAAAATGGTGATGACGCTGCATTTTACTTGTGTGGTTAATGAGTGCTTAAGTCGGCATAAAGCCTTTGGCTAGTCACAAGAAGCATGACTGACACGTGAGAGTCCTGTCCTCACATGTCAGTCAAGATTCAAATGCTCGCTTGAAATCTATTAAACTCAGATCAAAATCTACAATAATCTTCTGCTTTACAGCGTCACTTTGCTTTTACATACGTTTCCACAGCACTTAAAACAAAAGGCAAGCAGCGGCAGAATGACTGAGCTGCTACCTCTGCTGCTGACTGTAGTGAAATCTAACCTGTAAGTAGCAGAGTTCCCCTCTGAGCAACATGACAGTGCAGGGATTTTTTTCTTTTTAGAAGTATTGTTTTTCAGTAGAACACGACACGAGGAAATGGAAGCGAGAGACAGGAAGGATAACGCTGACATCACAAAATATTGGAGAAGTTAAAAAAGCCAAATGTTGGGTTTCATCAATGTGATGCACTTTCTATAGGCTCCTATAGGAAAAGATGATTTAATATTTAAAAATAGAATTGTTGATCATATGTACTGCACTTTCAGGCTTACTCAAAAAAACCTGATTATTCTAGGACTTTAGATTGCCCTCCTATCTGAAAAACACGTCTGTCACATTTGAAACTTTACACTCAGACTGCAAATGAGGCTTTTCTAGTCAGAGTTCCTTCTTTAGCTTCAGATTTCAGTTTTATGTCCAATCAGTAACAATCAAGACACATTTTAGTCCCGCTTCATAAACAAATAAAGCAAAAGTTCACTTTTGTTTTAATTCACTTTCTATTTTAATAATGTTGAAATCAAAAATTTTATGTTTAAACAGTTCTAAAGAAAAGAGTTTAAGCTTAATGTAACAACTAAATGATTAACTAAGACAAAGAAACTGAAGGTATTAAATAAGATTCAGTAGAATATTTGATAGTTTGTTTGAATAAATTGGAATTTATCATTTTGCCTCCGTTTAAATTTTAGTGCAAAATGTATTCTTGCTACAAGGGGTGGGCACTCCTGGTCCTCGAGTGCCAGTGTCCTGCAACTCTTAGATGTCTCCCTGGTCCAACACGCCTGAATCACCTCCCAAGTGCAGTCAGGTTCTCCAGAGTCCTGCTAATGCCCTCATTATTTGACTCAGGTGTGTTGAAATAGAGATACATCTAAAAGTTGCAGGACACCGGCCCTTGAGGACCAGGAGTGCCCACCCTTAAGTGATTTCTGATTAGAAATGTGCTAATTTTGTTTGGATGACAACAAACTTATTAAATAGGTTAAAAAAATAAAGCATACTTGTCATTTATTAAGAAGCAGAACACAAAAAACAACATTATAAAAAGGAATTTTGGAAGGTAGTAAATATTAGTCATTAAAATGATTAAACTTTAGTTAGATTAGTTTACAAATGTAATTTTTGATAATCTTAACGCTTTTCTTTAATAAAAAGTATTTGTCTAAATGAATAAAGACCTGTAAAATTTACATAATTTCGACTCAAAAGTAATTAAAATTTAGCGAAACAAAACAAATTCTAGCAGTTTGTTTTATTGTTGGATATTATGCTTGGTACTGAGCATTTTAAGACTAAATGACAGCAAGCCATGCGTTGACCTCAGTGTACCACATAGTTAGCAAAACAAGGCTATTCATTTGAAACCCTGAGAAGAAAGATATATATTCATCGTGCTTTATTCAGCACAGGTGCCTTATATTATCTCAGAAGAGATTATAAGTTCTGATTTAGAAGTCTAATTTAAGGCAAACAAAAAACTGGATCGTTTGTTTCTCATTAGCAACAGTTTCCTGTCAATACCTTATCAACAGGAACATTTGCGTCAATATTTCAAAGCATCAGCAGTCTGATAGAAAAAGGATTTACTTAGTAGAAGCTTGTGTAAAAACGTTGTTTGGGACCTAGCTTGGCAACAAGATAAAGTATTTTACTATTTGGCGTCAACAGCTAACGGCTAGCTAGATCTGCGTTGTTAAAAAAAAAAAAAAACTGAAACACGACTTAACGTAAGAAACAGGTGATAACGACTAAATCACGTAGATAAAACGGAAGAAAATAAGCGTTGGATTTATTATGTTGTAACCTGATTTAAGTTATTCATGTATACTGTAACTAACTATAAACATAACACTATTTAAAAAAAAAAAAAAAAAACAAAGTTACATTTACTCACTTTGCGGATAAGGTGTTGATGGAGCCAGTTGTGAGCATCAGCCCCGCCAGGAACAGCTGATATTTTGTCCAAGCCATGTTGGAGGACGGAAACGAACCTGTAACACAACAACCACCGAGCTGTGCTCTCTTTTTAAAGGGAGCCCGGTTGTTTAATCATGCACTTTCCGCTGTCTGTGAACACCACATGACAGCTCATAGTCAGCTGACCTAACGGCGTGCTGCCTTCATGGACGTCCGGAAATGACGGGTAGCAGAAACTCACTTGAAGTGACTGAAAACTGCAACTCTGATTATTGATTCCTACCAAGATGTATTTTTTATTTATTTTTGCTTATATTTCACTACTAAATACTACAACTGAACAAAATAACTGCAAAAGTATTCATACCCTTCTCACCATTTCACATTTTGTGGTTTAATATGTTCCACATGTGTTGAAGTTGATAGAAAAAGATTTAATATTCATCTTATTTTGTTTTTACAAATCAAAATCAGAAATATTTAGATTCGATTCATCCCTCTATCTACCTGTTTTGTACATTTAGAAGATGAAATATCTGTCAGCTACCAGAGCAAATGTAATTTTTTCAAGAACAGCTTTTTTCACCATTTTTCATACAAGTCCAATTTGATTCTCACCTGAGTTGTGGACTTCTGCAGCTCCTCAAGAGTTACCACAGCCCTCTTGGTAACACCTTTTATAATCTCATTGCCCAGCATGTCAGATTAAATAGCCACCCACTGGTTGGTTTCCATGTTTTAGTTTTGGTTTTATTACCTGCCCCTATTACTGATGTTGTTAGATTTCCTTGTCATTTATTAGACCAGAAAATAAGCAAAATAAATAAATAAAGACCTGAAACATGTCAGGACCTTGCCTGACATATTTTAGGTAAAGCCCTTGGGCCATGACTCTTTGGGTACACACCTATCATTAACCCATAACTTCAGTAAGAACTTTCTCACAACTGCTTTTTAACTAAGTTTAAACTGTAAAACTAACAAATACAGAACATTGTTCCAATTCTTTATGAATTTACAAACTGATGACTGATGTTTGCCATCTAAAAACAAACAACTAAACTCTAACAATCCAGAAATCTACACATTTTACAGACATGTTTTATGTTCCTCTCACTTGTTTGGTTGGCCATTGGGCATCCTGCTTCTGAGGCAGATTAAATTAAATAATATGAAGAAGCAGAACGACAATCTGCTTCTTTCTGCTGCCAGCCATTTTCAGGCTAGCAGTGTTATCTTGAAAATGTGTTATTTTCCACAATTGATTTTAGTTTAAGTAATTGCCACTAAAACCTTAATCGCTAATTTGAGTTTACTTCATTCTTTAAATTTATTCTATAAAATTTGAATAATTACAAATTAATAAATTTGCATTTGATGAAAAATTAAACACCATTGGCTTTAAACTTAAAATCATATTTTTTTTAGTACTCAAGATATTTTAATGGCTGATCCTATAAAACTAGATTTTAGACCAGGGGTTGGCACTCCTGATCCTCGAGGGCCGGTGTCCTGCAACTCTTAGATGTCTCCCTGGTCCAGCACACTTGAATCCAATAACTGAATCACCTCCTAAGTGCAGTCAGGTTCTCCAGAGTCCTGCTAATGACCTCATTATTTGACTCAGGTGTGTTGAAGTAGAGACACATCTAAAAGTTGCAGGAGCCCGGCCCTCGAGGCCTGGAGTTGCCCACCCCTGTTTCAGACATTTTTTTTTTACATCTACACGCATCGACAGAACACTGCAGAGCAGGAAAATAATGGTGAGTGAACAGCAGGTGGAGTCAAAGTCTAAGGAACCATCAGGTCTGAAAGTGGGACCACAGTATTTTCTTCCCCTGTGTGGCCTCACGTGGTTTAAAATTAGAACACAAATTCTACTTTCCATCTGGAAGTGGCATTTTATGAGGTCAGTCTGAGGCTTTCTGAACCACACAAAGAACAGGTTGTCACTCAATAAGGGTTTAAGGTAATTCAATAACTACTAGTAAATAAAAAGTCACTTAAAGGAGTAGGAGAAAAATAAATCAGCATTAAAAAAAGCAACATTTTCCTGGATGCTTGAGCTACCCCTGTTTTGAATTCAACACTGATGTTGCTTAGAGATATTTTCAGTTTCGTGCCTCTGGTGTTAGAGAGGGCTAAAAAGGACTCCTAGTGATTTCATAGACAGCATATGAGAACAAGAAGTCATTGGCTGATACTTCATGTGAATTGTGTCATCTCTTCTCAGGAAATAGCACTAAAACCTCAAGGCCCCCTTCACTGTCACATTTAACAGTCATAACTGACAAAAATTAAAATTAGCTCATGACACCTAAAAGTTAGAGGGTTCCTATTTGTCTACATGCTGTTGTATAAAATTGTAACATTAAAATCCAAGCCTCAGTTATTGTAATGCATTTTAACCAGAATGTGGAAGTTCCACCTTCAAGGGTTTTTCTGTTTGCTTTCTGCTCAGTAAACTGGAATACATCTTAGTTCAGTGGAAAGAGACAAAAAGTGACCTTTGTCAGTCCTTTTCCATAGGAAAAATATTTCAGTAGACTGTTTTGTTTTTAAATGTACCAAAGGACACTTTCCTGTTTTGATGAAATATAAACTAAAAAATTAGTCCAATCCTATATTTATCAAGTATCTTAATGAAGAAATGTTCATGTATCAATGTTTAAACTATTTGTTTCATCTGTGGAAAAGAAAGGAATTTAATTGCACTTTAACAGCAAAATCAACCAGATTTTACACATTAAACAAAAGATATTTTAAAAAAATGCTTTAGTAGAAAATAAATTAGGACACCCTATTCCATTTATCTGAAATAAATAAGCTCCTTGTAGCCATCTACCACTCTGTCTGAGGAAACTTGATCTCACTCCTCACATTCAGTTGTGAGATATTTGAGGGATTTCTTGCATTTAGAGCTGGTTTTAAGTTAACACCCATCATCTCAATTAGATTGACTTTGGCTGGGCTGGACTTTGACAAAGCCCAAAATTTTAGTTTCAGTTTCTTTATTTCTCTTAATTCTCAACCAGACCGTAATATATCATCATCATCCCCAAACCATGACATTTCCATCTCCGTGCTTCACAGTTGTCATGATGTTCTAATTCTAGAGTTTATGACAAATATATCCTCTGTTCTGGTGTCCAAATATTTTTAATCAATCCAGTAAAATGCTATTTGAGAACTCCTGGGCATGATCTGCATTCTCACATATAAACTTGAGTCTAGCCTTTATATGTTTTTAGTGAGCGAAGGTTTCCTCCATACGCATCTACTTTTATAGTTATACTTGTGCAGCAAGCTAATGTACATGGTGAAATCTGAAGCAATGTTGTAGGTAGAGCAGGGGTCACCAACGCGGTGCCCGCGGGCACCCGGTCGCCCTCGGGGACATTGTCAGTCTCCCGCGGAGCAAGTTCTAAAAATACCCATTGTCATTATGGAGCACAGCCAAAAAATTATTTAATTAAATGTTTTTCCATTGAAGTAATAACATTTGTTTATTTTTAGAGTTTAAAAGAAGGAAATACGGCCGTAAGGAAATGATAAAAACATTTAAAATAAATTGCTTTATGTAAAAAACTCTTTCCTACGGTTAAAGTACAGATCTATGCGCAGACGCCCTGGCAGCAGCGCCTGCAGCTGTACGTACTCTGTGTACCTTGAGATTTTCCTTTAAGTCAGTTTAGTTTTGTTTATTTGGCGGCTTGGCCCTTTTTTGGTAA
>CAEFZY010058265.1:0-18199 GCA_903066815.1 Brachyrhaphis roseni
CCCTCAAGCTCCCAGGCCTCTGGTAGAGGACCCGAGCTAAGAGGAAGAAACACCACCCGCGGTGGGTGAGAAGGGAATTTTTTTTATTTTTTTTTTATATATATATATATATATAGCCTAGGTACAAGCTAAACTGTAACAATGCAATTTAGAGCAGTAGTTGAAATATCCTTTTGTTTTTTGACCTACTGTGTAAATGACAACTGTGTGTTTGATAATGTGTGAAACACCACAAGCTGACTGAAGCTGAATAAATCAAACTATAAATTACTGCCAATCTGATGTTTCTTCTATCTCCCAAACACAAGCTCTGTCCATACCATTCAGTTTATGAAATATCACCAAGTATAACCAAAGTGAGTTTCTATTCATAATAACAGCTGGGTAATTCATCACTCATTTTACTCCATGACAACATAATATACTCCGTCATTGTTGAAGCCAAGAATTATAACAGAGCAATTAAATCTGCAAAAATAACTGCTTTGTTTTTTTTTATTTCTGCAGTGACATAACAATACTTTGATCTATGTCAGCAGCGCACGATTTAAGGGTTATAAAACAAAACACAGGCAGATAAAAAAAAAACTAATTACATGGGAAAAATAAAGCAGTAGTAATTATGTTTAATGAACACAGGTTTTTCTTAGCATGTTAACCTAAAAAAATGAATATTCATTATTTTGCAAGCACTAAGAAACCGAAATTATGGCTTTCACTTTTTAATATGCATAATTCAATGACATATATTCTTACAACTGACTTCTCAGTTTAAAATCCTTTTCCGCAAAGCATAAACCTTCCAAAGAAATGAAGTGAGAAATTTTCAAAAATTGTTGCCGTCCAAAACTTAGGAATGCAGACCACTGGTTATTTACTACCACTGGAACATCGTAATCTTATTAAGCAACTGTCAGATATCTGTAGAATTTAACCAACTATAACTTTGATAGAAAGTCTGTGTAGTTTTGTATCAGTGCTGGTAGCTTTAAATTTGGATCATAGTGGCTACAATTTGACAGAATTAGGCTCAGGCCTGCTTGACATTTTAAAGTTAATGTAAGAATAGAGTAAATATGAACAACAAGTGAGAAATAGGTTTCTTTATCTTTATGATGCAATCTTTTATAGCCTTATCATAATGCCACACTGAAGAATTTTGCTGCAGGTATATTACAATTTACAGGCTGTTTGTTGGTGGCTGAATAGACAAGTTTTATTTTTGTTGTTTCCCATAGTTTTATTTATGTAAATATAGTAAATTACCTTTGCGGAACAATTAATATAAATGCCTTAGTGTAAAAATCTTTATATTTCCTTTTGTGGTTACTTTTATGCAAAGTTTTGATGCATAACCAAGGATGAGTGTGGAAACCTGTCTAGAAAGAGTATATTTAATGTATGTGGGTCAAAAAGGGAAAATAGTCATGATATCGAGACCTTATCTGACCTCAGCAACAACATCTGCAGCGCCATCTTGTGAAAGTCCCAGTGATTTACTTTGATCCGACATTAAGGCCACACAGGGAGCTTGCTCACCCTGAATGGGAAGTCTATTCAGAAGTACATTTTGTCATCTGCCACTTCTGATTGTGCTTTTCCTACAGTCTGAGACAGGACAGTGAGACTACAAGGCTCTAAGGTATGAATAAAACACAAAATGGATATTTATGCGCTATCAATAGATGGCAGTAGTATCACACCACAGCAGAACAAGCAATCAATAGATATGTATTTTGTACCAAATCTTCATATTTTGCTGTGAACAAATAATAACTAGCCTTTAGCCACAGTAAAGAAAAGATAAAACTGCAATTATCATTCATCAGATCTTTCATGTTCAGGTAACAAGATCATATTATAAGATATTTGTGTTTATTTCAATTCATTACCTTTCAGACGGGTTACCAAAACAATGACACACAATTCAATCAAGGTGTCATTGATGCATGTGATGTTATTTGCTAAACAGTGCATCATCAGAGAGGTGATCCTCATTCAATTACCTGTCATGGAAAAAAAAAAAAAAAAAGGGCTCTCTTAAGTTACACTGTAAATCAGAAATAAGCCAGAACCACATTGAGACTCTGCTTCTGTCACAGACTTAGAGAGTAATTGCATTTTGTGTCCTATGTCATAAATTAGATCCACTCTGGGGCTGCTGGAAGAAGCCTGATCATGAGAAAACTGTAGGGGGAGTTTTAAGGTATGACGAAGCCAAGAGGTTTATATATTTTCACAGCTAACCAGGGGAGAAAAACATGACACATTTTGCCTCTTGCTGACATTAATGGGGTGAGCAGCGTTTTCAGCAGAGCCTTACCGCAGCAGACACTTGTTATGTGAGAGGTCATTAGCAGCATCTACATGGATGTGCATGTTATAGGACAGAAGACACGGCAGCATAGGGGTCAGGTTACAACCCGCTGTCTTATTATGTGACATTGAACAAACCTCCCATTCATTCTGAAAGCTCATCGTCGAATTGACATGTTGTTTATGTTGTAAATTATGTACAGCAGAGCAGCAGGAAAACTGCCACTCATGTCCCCCTCTCTGTGTGCATGTAGCTAGAGAGTCTCTGCTCTCTATCATTACAGTCAGTCTGGACCACATCCCAAAATAAAGCAATCATGGTTGCTCTGTATGTTGTTTGTGGCTTTAAAAGACACCATGTGAGCCGTCAGAGCTGGATGTCCGTAAAGAGCTTTGGTCTCTGCATCCTTCGCACTCCCTGCCGGCCTGATGAGCAGATGGATCAGTGATTGTGTAGTTGAGGCTTGGTTGGCCCCTTCTGTTCTCTGTGAGGGTCCACTCATGGGATCAAAACCCAGGGGACTTGAATTAGAGTCGCTGGGTCACAAGGTTCACAGTCTACAAGCTGAGCAGAGACATTACTTCAAATCCAGAATGTACAAACAAACCCCACACAGGTACAACACTATGCAGCAATCCTTTCCTCATACTTTGCTTCAAAGGACTAGGGCTTCCTGGTCTGAAATATTAATTACATATGATTCTGAAAGTCTTTCACTGTTTTCTTTTCAGATTGATCACTTGTGCCAAAGGAAATGTTTTTTTTTTGTTTGTTTTACTTATTTTTGTTTGAATCTTAGCTTATATTTTTATTTTCTCATATTACAACCACAGTAATACTTTATTGAGATTTGAAGTGATAGGCCCACACAAAGGAAAGCAAAATATGGCCAGTCAAGAGGATATATCAAATGCTTTTTAATGTTTACCGCTAGAAATCTAAAAGTGTTTATTTATATATTCTTTTTGGATTTGTCAAATGTTTAACTTATTACATCTACAGATAAAATGTTCTGTCCTTTTCTTGTGCAAAATGTCCCTCAAACTCAGGGAGTCTAAATGCGATTGTTGGTCATTTTCTTGATTATTTAAAGAATCCTTTTTTGCACAATGCTGTCCAGATGTTCCAGGGTAGTCAACATTTAGGCTGTTTAGTCTTCTCAACTGACTGACTTCTGCTGCTACACCAACAGATGGTGGCCAAAGATGTTTCACTCTCCACAACAGACTTATAGAATATATGCAGCATCTTGTTGCAAACGTTTAAGGACCTAAGCTTAATCAAGAAGCAAAATCAGCTCGGTCCCTTCTTGTGGATGGCTTCAATGTTGCATCTGCAGTTCAGTTTGTTGTCCAGGTGAATGCTGATGTATATGAGATCCTTCATCATATCCATTTCTTGTCCCATGATGGAAATAGGGTTTGCTCAAACCCTGTTCCCCTTGAAATCTACAGTCATATTCAGTAAATTAGAATATATGTCCTGATTAGTTTTGTTTATCAGATTAAAAGCTTTTTTTTTTTTTTTTTTTTTGGTTTTTTTTTTTTTGTTTTAGATAATCTTTAAACAAGTATTAAACATATTTTTCAGTAAGACCACATTTCTGCTTTCAAAAATATTTTTTATCGGTCTAATGTAATATTCTAATTTGAAATATAATAATTAGTTGTCATGATAAACAAGAGAAATAAAGGTGTTACAATATCAATCTTTAACTAATTAAACTATATAATATGTCTCACTTGGTGACAGAGTGACTGAAATAATCTCACTTGTTTTGTTCACATTCAGGATGAAAATATTTCCACACCATGACACACAGTCATCCACCCTGGGAAATCACCAATCAGGTGTTGCACAATAATACTACATTGACTGGATCATGCATGGCAACAGTGGACTGAATGTGTTGGATTCTGCAATTTCCTCGAGGGCGTACATCAGGCAGCATGATGTGTCCCTCATTAACAGGAAAATTAACAAAAGAGTTTCCACTCATCTTTAATAAGCTGGAAGCAGACCTGATCTTTTATCATTCCAGACAAGCTGTTCTGGAGGGTTACATTATTGAAGTGATATTTTTCTTGCCACGTCATGTGGAAATTTAGTCAAATCATCTTCAGCTGCTATTGCAGTCCATTAACTCCATTGTGAAGATACATAATTGATGCAGCCTTTGGCTAGAGCTTAATCAAATGGAGAGTGCGCCACACTCCACCACCACCACCTGAAAAATGAGAGACACAATGCTCCACAATGTAGTTTGCATGGCGAGACTATAATTCACACTTTGAATTGATTTATCACCCTTTGACTTTATCGCATAGTGTCCTGAGAAAGACTTACAGTATTTAAGTACTTGAGGGTGGAGTTGTGTGACAGAGTTGTAGAATGGACCTGAATTGGAATCAATTCTCAGAAAGAAAAGACACATGAATCATTCTAGATACAAGTATTTGTGAGATCCTTAACAAATTTAATACTTTCCTTAAAAACTGGCTCTACTGAAAAAGTACTGTTGAAACCAGATATTTACATAGTAGGTACAAAAGACTGGGATGCACAGCGGCACAGTTGGTAGCCGTGTGCCGTGCAGCAAGAGGTCCAGCGTCCAAATTCAATGTTTGTCCTACACGTCTTTGTGGTGTCCCTTCATGGACTGGTTGTACATCTAATATTCACTGACATTACTATGCCTTTAAATAATTTGGGAAAGACTAATGTCACAGCTTAATAAGCTGCTGATATCATATTTGTGTTAACTGCAGGCACACGTATGGGTGTTTTTTCAAGGCACCCCACATATACAGCTTGCTTTTGTGGTATTGAGGAAAAATCTAAAGAAATCAATCAAGATCACAGGAAAAAATTTGGAATAACTTCCATATATATACATATATGCACAACATTTGGGGAAGGAAGGAGGTTGACAGTTGCAAAAATAAACCATTTTGGTGTAAATCACCCCCATAAAAAAGGAAAAAGACTTTGTGAAAGGTGTTGATATCCACAGTCCAACAAGTGTCAATGAAGAAGGCATCCCTCCAAACGCAACACAAAAAGCAAGATTTCAGTTTACAGATGCATTTTAGGACAAAGACATGTCCTCTGATCTGATAACATGTTTTACCATAACAACCATCATTACCGGGTAGCAGCAGCATGTTGTTTGGCTGGAGGGACAAAATAGAATACATAATCAGAAAACAATGTCATTTGAAGCAACATGTCATGATGTCAACCACGAAGATAAAGCTTGGGCACAAATGGTTCTTCCAAATGAACAACAACTCAAATCATACAGCCGAATTAGTTACAGAGTAGCTTAGGAAAAACAAAGTCAATGTTTCGGAGTGGCCATTAAACAGTTCTAATCTAGTGGGCTAAAATGGCAACCTTCAGTAACAGGAGTTCTGTTAGGAAGAATGACACATTTCTGTAAACTATTGTGAGAAGTTTATATCTAATACCTAGCTCCAATTGTATGTTGCTAAATGTAAGTTACATTATTTCTAAAAATGCAACACACAAGTGAAAAATGTATGTCTTAGTTAAATAAGAACAGTATATGACCCTTAAAGCCCAATGTAAAACAGAAAATACTATATGAATAGTTTAATTTCTAAAAATCAGAATGTTTTCAACTTACCTTTGGTATCCTACTTAAAAGAGTTAAAGTACTACCACAAGCACACAATACAGCAGCTGGTTCGACCTACCAATTTAAAGCTTTTTTCTTTCTGAATCCTTTTGAGAATGCATTTCTTTCCCTTCGCCCCTACCTGACGTGCAAATTGAAAGTCAATCATTTATTCATCTCTGTGTACTTTGCTTTTCTTTTGCTTTAGGAATTTGCTTTGTTGGGAAATAACAGTGGAAGGGATGTGGGATGTGTGTGATTGCAATTGCTATGCCGCTTGAAATAAAAGACTCGGCTCTCAGGTTACATTTCAAAGCCAGACACCACTTAGACATCTCTCCCCGCTCGGGTTAAAGCCAATGGTGAGATGCGGCGGTTTAAATGCTCTTGGCTTTTGTTTGTGCTCTCAACCTGAGCTTTGATTCACCTGCAAAAAAAAAAAAAAGAAAAAGAAATATGGTGCTTATTTCTCTTACAAGTACAGGTTTTTGATCCTCTGTGCAGCCAAGGCAGAACAGATTTGCAATATATTTACAAGGTGTACACCAGTTCCCGTGCATATTTTCTTCATGGAGGCATTTCGGTGACAGGTGAAGTTGGGGGGAAAATGTAAAAAAGATTAGAGCACCTCCTCGGCTGAAAATATTTAAGAGGTGTCTTCAAAACCCAGCAGTCGATTAAACCCACAAATTGCAGTTTTCGGATAATTATTGACTGGAACTCGAATTTTGCACACGGCGGAGAAAAAAAGATGGTGAAGAGTTGAAAATCCCTCAGCCAGTGATGTCTCAGATGACTGAAGATAAAGGAGGTGACTGAGCTAATTGTGAACTGTCAGAATTCATCTCTCTAATGACTGTCAAATGAGCAAATTTTCAAACGTATTCTCTCCTCCCACCCAGCTCCCTCGTCACAGGGGTGAACATGCCGAGATAGGAATAAATACCAGGAGACACTAATGTGATGAGAATGATGCCTGGTCTCTTCCGCTGATTAAAAATGCAGTAACACACACACACACATGCACACGCCGACACAGGCAGAGAGGGATCAGCCTATAAACAGGGCAAGGTGCAGCTCTGAGTAGCAACAGATAAGAATTCAAACCCAGTGATCTCAGACTAATTTAGAACAGCAGATATGAGTATTGAAGACGTCACCATTTTCCTGGGGAAATATATTTCTGATGAACTAATTGTTATGAAATTAGCTCATAAATTAAGCTGTGTGTGATAAATTGGAGTTAAAATAAGAAGTATTGAACACATGCAGGACAAACAACCATAAAAGTGCATAGCAAGCCCGGAAAATAATTGCACTCTCAGTAGTTAGAAAGCCTTCCTGCATCTTCAAATATATAGAAAAAAAGGTTTCTCATTTGTAAGGTACTGCATAAGAAGCAATCCCTGATTGCTAAGAGCAAAGACATTTGCAATCTTATTGCAAAACACCCCAGATGGTCCTGTGAAGATTTCTTACAGAGTAGTCAAAAAGACAATCAAAAGTTGTTCAAGAGCCATGGGCCACTCACACGGTGCTTCAAAGAGCCTTTATGATTTGTCACAACACAGGACTCCACTTTAGAAGGAAAAATCAGGTTGTAGCTCATTTAAAGTTTGATGCTGAACATTGTGCTGAATTAATAAAATGCTGAGAGTATATAGTCTGGTCAGATGAAGCCAAAAATGATTTCTGCATATCACCACAAAATCACCGCCCAACAGAAACGTTTGTGGATGAGAAGGTAGTGGTTTGGGTCTATGTTTCAATATATGGTACATGAAATAAATATTTTTAAAAAATGGTTGACTGGGAAATGGAACCGGAAATCTACAAACTAATCTAAAGAAGAAACAAGGCTAGATTTTTGTTTGACAGAGAGTGATGTCAAACAAACAGTCAAGGAGCAGGAGGCAAATAAAGATGCTATGGTTGCCTAGACAACCATCTGTCCTAAAGTGAGAATATATAGAAAGGACTGTAGAGTGCATACAATGTGCCACCAGAACATTCATGATCAAAGAATGGTAAAGGAATGGCCTGAACTCCCACCTGAGGAATAGAAGGGAGGAAACGTGTTGAAGTTGCCATGACCACAAAAAGCCTTTTCTAAGTACTGAATACATTTCAAATGTGTTTGTCAAAATGGTCTGGTAAAACTAACTGACCTGTTTTCTTGAGATCAGAAAAGGAGAAAAATGCTGCAAATTATAAAAGCCTCATGGCGAGCTTTAGAGTACAAGATACAACAGAGAAGAAAAATAAGAGAACTGAAGAGTGCCTTTATGCACCCCATGTTACATCAGGCTTCAGCTGGTCACTGACGGGAAGCAGATAAGGTTTCACTCAGGCTGCACTTGGATAATTGGACATTTATGGAGAGATAGGAGAGCCTGAGGCCCAGGAGCCATGAAACAGGGCTAATCTAGACTCAGCATCAGTAAATTGTCTGTGAAAGAGCACATCAGGAGCTCTGACAAGATAAAGAAGGCTTTCCTGAAAGGCGGAGCCGGACCAAAGTGACATGAAACTCAGACAGAAGAAAGCCTGAGCCTTTGGAGCTAGGACTTTTACATGTCACACGAGACACACGTTGAAATGTGCCTTCCTCAGAGCAGCAGTGTCACCTTGTCATCAAAATTAGGTCATGCAGTCCCGTAATTCTTTTGACAGTGAGGACAGTTGTGACAGCTGTGTAAGTAGACAGCGCTTAAGAGCAAGAACTTTTCGGCAAGGCGGCTTACATTTTTACAGAGTCAGTAAAACTTATTGTTCACATCAAATGCAGTAGAAATATGGCAGACCATTCTAACATATAATTAAACCACGACACTGCCCACAATACTTTTTTAAGATATTGCAATGATATTAGCTTTCCTCTTAGTCAAAATAATAGTCAAAATTTGTCTTAAAAATATTTCAAATAATAACTGAGGTTCTAAAATACAGAACCTTTCTGTATTTCCTAAAATACAGAAATATATCTAAGAAATGTAAAAGTTTAAGTAATGTAGTAGGTTGAACATACATTACAGTTGAGGTATCTAACCAATCAATTCTCTGTAGTCAAAATTAAAATATCAGATATCTTTACTAGCCTGGAAGCAGGGATTGAAAAAGAATCCAATCCCACAAGACAATGGTTTTGAGGTTGTTTGTTTACAAAGTTATTCTAAATAAAGAAAGAATGTGTGAAAAAGTGCTGCATGCCCACTATTAATAGAAGTTAATGCTCCATATGTGGGTCTTGCAAACTTGCAAAAATAATAAAACCGACCAGGAGATTTTAAATAGAAAAAAACCTGTGATTCCACTTGAAAACAAAAGTTGAGTCATCTCTGGGATCTCATCATCCTGTGTCAGGTGAAACATTTACACAGAAATGTTTCACCTGACACAGTTAACTATTTCATTACTTTCACCTTTGCTCTCAGGCCTAAATCCAGTGGAAGATCTGTGGAGTGAAATGAAGAGATGGTATAAGAGTGGACTCTAGATGATCTTGAAAGTGGAAAAAGGAATGGTTATAAGTCCCTTTCTCTCTAATCTTGTATCGCAGGAAATGTGGGAGAAGAATAAGGCCTCTTTGATTAAAAATGGATCTTTAAAAGGGGGTTGGTGCAAAATGTGAGCAGCAGGCTTATTAATAAGTAGCACCAGTGATCTTGTTAAACAAATTACTTAAAATAAAGGCTTGATTTTTGTAATGTTTCAAAGTGGAATGATCAAATTGTAACAAAAGACAGGTTTATTTTAAATCCTTTACGCATCCTTACCAGGGCTGCAAAAATGTGTGGGAGGTGCTGTATTTGTTACTCATTATTAATTTTATGTTAAAATGAATCCTGCTAAATTCTTAATAAACACCCAAAATCTTTCCCACATATTTTTATTTTGATTATTTATTCTCTAAAGCTGTTATTCAGTAAATAAATAATGAATCTTGATAATGATCTTAAACTTGATGTTTTGAGAACAGTTTTTCTTTGAGTTTTCAAGTAAAATGGGGACACTGGAGTAATTTTTTATTTATAGGCATTACTTGTGAGGCTCTAGCACAGCCATTAGGTGATAAATTGGTTTACCGTGGCCACATAATCAGAGATAATAGTTGCGAAAGAAAGACTGACAGTTAAAAACATAAGTTCTCCTGCTTGCTCGCCGTCCTGTGATTAGCTACCTTCCTTTGATGTATTCCCCATTTGATTCGCCCAGGAAACTGCTGCCTACAGAGCAGGTGCATACTGAGCAGGTGGACTATTACGTAGGAGCCTTGAGAGACTGGGGCTGACGGAGTCCATGTTTCATTTTATTTTAGGTGGATGAAAACCGTTCTTGGATCAGCCTTTCTAATATTCCTCTGCTTTTGTTTCATACCCACATTCCAAGAGCCATTGCTTGAGCTGTTTAGCAGGTCTGTTCTTTTTGCTGAGCTGCAAATCTAAACTCTGCTCAGCCCCCACTGATTACTTGCACACAGACTCTGACACAGGCAATTAATTTGCCAGGGGAGAGGCTAGTCTTAATTGGGTATAAGTGGGATTTTTCTTGGCTGTGTGCAACAAAAAATGACAGACTGTGTGCATGAGAAGTGAAGACCATCTGGTCCCTCAGGAGCTTCGAGAGATGCCAGACAAATGGAAAGAGAACCAACAGAAAACCCGTGTGGGTACGGATAATGTTCCTTCCCTCCTCCTCGCTTGTTCTCTCTCTTTGAGTCTCACAAACACACAATAAAGGAGTCACAATCATTTGGTCATATTTCATGTGCCTGTGTAACAGCCTCAAGGGGATGTACAGAAGCTGAATAAACTGAAGTGTTTCAATTGTGGCATATTTATACATGATCAATATTGAAAATACCAGCATAACCCTAGAAGGGACAAGCAGGTAAAAAAACGTGGTTAATGTGTATAAAGTGTATGACGGCCTTTTAATACATGGAGCATACTTACTTCACACACTGCAACTTCCAAAAGTTACCAATATATTTTATTGGGATTTTATGTGATAAAGCAACACAAAGTATAATGCATAACTGGGAAGTAGAAGGGAGAGGATACATGGTTTCCAAGATGTTCATCTAATTAGTAAATAATACGATCGACCTGTGTGTAGTTTAATCTCAGAATAAATCCATCTGTTATGTGAAGGCCTCAGAGAACACAAGGGAACAAAACGCATCATAAAGACCAAGGACAAGTCAGGAATAAAATTGCAGAGACTTTTAAACCAGCCTTGGGTAGAGAATAAAAGATATATCCTGGTATTTTATAAAATTTCACAGAGCAAAATTTCAATCCATTTGTTGAAAATGGAAAATGTATGGCGCACACTGAAAACCCGTATGACTGTCCCCCCAGAACTGACATGCAAGCAAAGGTTTATTTAGAAACATGACCACAAAGCTCATTATAACTGTGGAGGAGCAACATCCATCGATGCAACTAATAGTTCTGATGTTGCCAGAAAACCTTAAAAAGTCAATTTACTGTTTGCCACAGGAAACGGAAAACACTGAAAAAAAAATGTATTGGTCAAATGAGACCCTAGCTCTCTGGCCGACAAGCAAAATATTATGAGTGCCAAAAAAATACCGAAATTAGCATCCCCAAACATAGTGGTGGTAGCATCATGCTGAGGGGATGCAGGAGCATAGAAGCCAGTCAATTTTCATCAAAATAAGTATGTATTAGCAAAATATGGATGGAATTGCTGTATTTAAAAGAGTAGACAATGTTAAAGTGATATAAAACAAAAAAAGACTTGCAGGTATAATTGCATCAGGGAGACTGCATTTTTTTCCTGAGTTTTTTTCTTATGAAACATTGCGAAAACCATGAATCACTTTCCTTCCACTTCACAGATTTGTACTTGTTGGTCTAACACATAATGTCCCAAAAAACAAATAGAGTTTGTGTCTGACATGACAAAATCTGGAAAAAGATTGAGGGGTTTTCAAGTCACAGTGGGTGATTGGTGGTGATACCTTAAAGAAGAACATTTGATAAAGATGGATGAGGATGAAAGAAGACAATATGGGTAAAAAGATTGTGCTGGAGAACCTCTTCTCGTCAGGTTTTGTTTCTGCTCAGTGAGCTCACTAATATGTCCCACTGTGAGCTGAGACTGTCAAGCAGCACGTAGGATATCCATCAGCTTTCAGAAACAAACACCACAGCTCCTGCTTGTACTTATCCATTCCCTAGTTTAAACCATTTTGCAAGATGTCCAACTAAAACACACAGGAGAGTAGGTCCAGGGGAACTCTCCTATGCACATGCATAAAAAAGATTAGGATGTTGTCCAATATGATTGTATAAACAATAACAAAATGATTTTATTACATGTTGGTAATTTGA
The DNA here is from genome assembly GCA_903066815.1 of Brachyrhaphis roseni. Classification (NCBI taxonomy): domain Eukaryota; kingdom Metazoa; phylum Chordata; class Actinopteri; order Cyprinodontiformes; family Poeciliidae; genus Brachyrhaphis; species Brachyrhaphis roseni. The sequence goes on from CAEFZY010058265.1 coordinate 12,320, forward strand.
CAGACATCACAACATACTTGCATGATTGCTCCGATGTGACTGTTTCCCACACTTTAATTAGGCAAAATAAACCCAGTACAAAACTATATAAAACAAACATGCTTCCAGTTACACTTTAAAGCCATATTCCATAATCTAATGAAATTCACATCTGGTAAAGATAAAAAAAAAAAAACTGCAGAAGGATGCAGAAGCTCATCATCATTTTCTGAATTTATTTTTCTTCTGAATTTTTTTTTTGTTTGTTTAGTTTACATCAAATAGAACAGACATACATTGGCACATGCAAAGTGGACACTTTGTGGTGCTTTTTAGTTACCATCCAAATCCAACTGAACAAAGACTGGATATCTATTTCTGTGCTCTTCAAACATGAAAATACTCTCAAATATTTACAAAAAAAATATACTCACAATGCCCATCACTTGGTAAAAATCATCTGGGACTGAGTTGAGTTGAAGTTGATAAATCAAAATGCTGTGTGTGGCAGAGATCGCTGTTCAAGGTAATGAAATCAACTCCAAGAGAAAAAAGAGGCACAGAAGAAAATCACTTAAACAATACAAAACAGAAATCAGATAATGGACACCCCAAGAGAATATGGCTTTAATGACATTTCAAAAGAAAACTTCTTGAAGCAGATCAATGGTCCATTTTTATGTGTTTGTCCTCTTTCACAGTGACCCCCTTTTTCAGCAGGCAATGTGTTCCCCGTCAGACAAAGAGAAGAGGGCCACATCACAAGTTTACAACCTGTGGTTTGGTTCTGAGGGGCCGACACAGTCACACAGGCCCAGCGCTCTGTTCGTATCTGTTAGGACTCATGCATCATGTCTGAATGAAGGTTGGATGCTATCCACAGTCCCGGAGTGCATAGGTACCGCAGGTGGTGCTGGGATGCCTGCGCTCTCTGTCTGTCTTTCTTTCTCGGATTCTACAGCTTTCCTTGCTTTTTTTTTTTTTCTGATCACAAACAGCGGACAAAGTGTTTCTAAGCAGATCAGATCCTGAGGTTGTTGTAGCTCACATAAGTTTTCTTTGTGGCTTGACCTGCGAAAAGAAGAACATAAAATTTTTTATTTATTTTGAGATGTTCTCACAGGAAACAAAAAGCAGAAAGGAAAGGCACTCACAATAGTAAACAGACATCATTCACTTTGGCGAACTCTTTCTGCTGTGCAATGCATTCCTATCACCAGCTGTGTGCAATCAGTTGCAATATTTTCTGGACTAGCATATCATTTCAGTGTGCACTCCCTGCATGGAAAGATTCAGCTTCTATTTTCAGATGTTAACTAGTGATAGAAATCACAAACAACACTAAAGTGGGCACCAAACAAATGCTAGGGCATGCAATGTGATCCCAGTCTCCATTACCATGGAAACGTGTCAGAACATGGCTGAGCGCCCAGATGCCGTTTGTGTTTGTGTGTCCTACTGCATAGCTTTCATAATGAGAACCAATTTGAGTTTTAGCCCTTGAGAGTGGAAGCATATTTGGTTTTATTGTTTCAGGTCATTCAAGCTCATTGTGACCTTTTTAAGAAATTAGTGTTCTGTAAAAGTTAATTCTAAGGCTTCCAGGTTGAGCTCATATATCCACTTTGATGCTGTACATTCACAAGCTGCAGGTTGTTGCACCAAACCAGCTCCAGTGAGGGAGCTTTTCATCAGAAGTTGAAGGTGAGCTTATGGAGACCAATTACCATTCAAAATGTTGTGAGCACCATGTTTAAAACTACTGCTTCTGTTTTTATCTTAAGTCAAAGAGTTTATCAAAATTTAATTGCTGTGTTTCTATGTTTATTTATTTATGTATTTTTTCATCATGTCCTATCTTAACACTCCAGACATAACACATGGAGAAACTCCTCGTTTATATTTGCCATAGCAGTTTAGCACTACAAAAAGGATATCTAAAGAAAGAATTTTAACTGCAGTATTCATTTTATTAAATCAAGACTGTAGCACCAGAGTAAATAGTAACCAGTGTTTGTATGACCTTCCACCATTTGGTTTATTCGTGTATAAGACCATATCTTCTTATAAAGTAGTTTTAAATAGACATTAGAATGCGATAATAGGAATTACCTTTACCTGAAAATGGTAAATGTTTATTTCACCATTCTCATTGGTGGATCTCTACACCAATTCTTATTGGTGTAGAGATTAACACAGTAAATTATTTAATACTTTAATAATATTGAACAGTGCTAAGGCAGACACAGCAGCCTTTTACAAGTTGTTCTGTTTCTGCAATTAAATATATTTTACAAATTAACTATCACTTTGTACAATTTTATCAAAAGGCACCAACTCTGAGGACCCACAGTGCCAATCAACAAGCACATTCATTATTTGAAATCTGTACCACAACAAACAAAAATGTGTTGCCTGTTTTATTAATTGGTAACAACTACATTTACACCTAAAAGTAGTATTACACCTTTAGAGTTATGCAGAGAACATAAGATTCCTCAGGAGCGATAAACTCGCCTGTCTTCAAGCTGATTCAATATGGAAGACAAACTTCTAGAAGGTTGACAACAAAAGGTTTTTAACTGTCAAAGGAGGCGAAGCTGTACTCAAAGTGATCAAACGTAGCGCTTGAGCTTAGTCTTTCTTACAGTACACGTACATGTAGTAGTCTTCAGCTCCTTGTCAGAATAAAAGCAAAAGCCTGTAGCCAGTTGCTACAAGACACACTGACATTTAATTCCTGGAAATAGACATGAAAGATCAAGGTGGCTTTTAGTTTTTATGAAAGGTAAATGTCAACTAAAAAATATTTAAAATAAATAAATGATAAATCAGAATTATTCTTTTGTTGTTGCATCTTGAAGATGTTTGATTGTGTGCGTGTGTTGGGAAAGGGATGTGGGGGAAGGAGCTCAGACTGAAGTTTGAGAAAACTGGTGTAGAATCTATTATTCATGTGAGGAAATTGACTGTAAATCTAATCAGCAGGTCAACAATGCAAAGATACAAAACCTTTAAAGGTTTTGTATCTTTGAGAGAGAGAGAGAGAGAGAGAGAGAGAGAGAGAGAGAGAGAGAGAGAGAGAGAGAGAAAACATCTGAAAAGTGTGGATTGCATTCAATAGTTTGCTAGTACCACTTTTTGTCTCTAGATATGTTTTTGTTTACTTTGCACATCTGGAGATTGAAAGTTTTGAAGTCTATCAGACTGGATGGGGAGTGTTGGTGAACATCCATTTTCAAATCTGTATATAGAATCTAAATTGGATTGAAGTTTGGACTTTTACTGGGACATTCAAACATATAAATTTATTTTTAACTAAACCCTTCCAGAGCTCAGGTTCTATGTTTTTGGCTGTTGTTTTGCTGGAAGGTGAACCTTCATCCAAGTCTAAAGTCTTTTACAGCCTCAAAAATGTTTGTTTCCAGGACTGGCCTTTATTTAGCGCCGTCCATTTTGACCTAACCTTACTTTAAACTTCTCAACAGTTTTCTTCCAAACCTGTCTGGTTTGTTTCTTGGTTTTCATAATCCTTTTTGTTCACCAATGTCATGTAACAAATCTCGGCGGCTGTATTTATTTTGAGATGAAGATAAACACAAATGAACGTTATCTAATCTCAGTAAAAACAACAGGACAGTTCAAGGGGTGCAAATACTTTTTCAAGGCACAATATGTTTCAGCTTGTTCAATGAAGTGTGTCTGTGGCGGGTCAGTCAGTATGTAAACCTTCATCACACACATTCCTCTTAATTCTCATTCTACTGTGTTAATGTTGCTATGGCAACCAGTCCCCAGGAGCTACACAATTAAAGTCCCACCATTTCTTTACAGCTGGATTTTGTAGTCTCAGCCTGCAAGTATGATGAATAAAACATTAGTAAGTGTACAACAGGCTCTCGCTGGTTACCATTAAAACTCTTCAAGACGATTTTTGGAGGGGGAGACATTTTGGCCCGTGTTTACAGGTCCAGGACTGATTCATTTACCTTTACTATCCCATTATTTTTTTTTTTTTACATTTGAAAGCTTATTATGTTGTCTCACCATGTACTTTCTATTATGTATGCTTTTGGCTTTTGTTACACAGTTTTATTACAGCATTATTCCTTGCTGAATAAATTCAATCTAAAAAGAATTAAGGCCTCCACACGCACACATGCATGCACATACACAAAGACACACATGCCCATTGGGAAAAATTGTGCTCGACACAGAATCAATTCAAAAGAATTACAGAGCAAATGCTTCTGTTTGAGAGCCGTAATTATGAAGATATTACACCTTATCAATACCAATGTAAATCTGCAAAACTGCCAATGCTCTGAATCCTATAAATCACTCTGAGTCATCGTGTGCCGGCCTGATGGGGGCTGGAGGGGAGGTGGTTGGGACTCTGACGGTTACAGGAATTGACGGACAGTCTCCTGGGATGGTCGAGGCACAGTTCAGGTTTCAGGGCGGTCATGCACATAAATTCGCCATTAATGAATGTCACTTCCACTGTTGCTAAAAAAGAAGGGTGAAAAGAAGGAGAGATCGCGCAGGGCAGGGGGACGAGGCGAGGAAATATTCATGCAGCAGAGGCAGAAGGTTAGAGACCCACAGAACAGATGACATTGTGCACTTTTGGGACTTCCCTCCAGAGGTTACACGTCCTGCTCGGGGACTTTTTAATGTGCTACTGCAACAGATGTTATGATTTTACCATCGGTTCAGGGTTTGTATCCAGTCAATGAGCCACATGTGTGAAATGCGGGGATCTGTTCTCCTTCCCCTGACACACTCGCCCAGCTCCCTGACTTACATGTGTTCACCTCGCACATTCTGCTTCGCACCGAGACATGCACCCTCGCAGTTGCACAGACACACCCGAATGCATTGTGCTCATAACAGATGAGTATGACAACTGCTTGGAGAAATTCCCTGAAAAATCTGCTACCTCAGAAGCATAATTCAAAGAGGGGGTGAGGGAACAGCGCACCTGTGGGTGCCATGATTGCTCGACGTGATTAGAGGCGTCAGGGGGAGAGGGAGGCCTTGAAAGCCATGATGTGAGATTTGCATGGGCTGTCAATCTTCTCTGTCTCCGTCCCTGACAGTTAAAGATGAGCAAACAGCTTCCTCTGCGAAGTGTGTCTGAAATGCAGGTTTTTATTTTTCTTTGAAACTCTTTCTAGTTTTTTTTTTTTTTTTTTTCTGTTTCTCATCCAAAACAAATGCTGCACCATCCAAATAAGGGAATACGTAGGCTGCCTTGCTCACCTACTAATATCCAGCATTATCTTTGCTAATAGGATCATGCTTACTGTTTCAGTCGAAGGTTGGCATGAGTAACACACAGCAACAGAAACAGATTATCTGGCTCATTTTTCAGTGACAGGGTCTTGTTTTTTTTTTTTTTTTTAATTTTAAATCCTCCTCGGAGCAAGGCCGTCATCTTCTCCCACGCTCGCTGTCATGAACTTGGGCAAAAGGTCTTGCCATTTATCAGGATTTAAGATAACTTGGCTCTCTGCAGAGGATATGGAATATGATTCCAGCATCCAATTAAATCAGAGGAATGGATTTTCTAGTGAAGAAAAGGAAATATGGAGAAGATCTGAGATAGAATTGAAAAGAAAAGAAAAACGAATGCACATCTAATCCATATCTACAGCTCAGATCTGAACTCTTGGGGGTTTGTGTTTGGTATCATTTCCTGCTATCACTGTCTTCATTAACTCTTTCAGGACAAACAAGAAGCTGCACACAAATAATGTGAAGTGGATGTCCAAATTATTTTGATCATATCAAACTAACATTGGTATTGGCTGGAATTGTTATTTTTTTGGGTGGATATTTTATCACTCCAATAACTAAAACTGGACTGATATTATGAAGCACCCTGAGCACATTCAG
>CAEFZY010058266.1:0-17010 GCA_903066815.1 Brachyrhaphis roseni
GCAACCTGTGAAAGTTACATTGATCTTTGCCAATACTCAATTGTAAGTTATTTTATAATGGTAACATCAACAATGTGTCTCCACTCATAAGGTTGAACTGAAGAGGAGATTGTTTAATGGTTACAACAGTATAGAAAAATAAACATTAGTAATTTGTATTCTGTCCTTAACAGATGTGCTGAACTGCATTAGACAGATAACGAACAAAGAGCAACAAATGTTGAGGCGTCTGAACTTAAACTTTTTGTAAAACTGAAAAATAAGCATAAAAAACCCCAAACATGAACAGTTTACATGTCTCAAGTCAGACATTACCATATGAAAGACAGAATTTTTACATGTAGAGCCACAAAGGCTGGACATGTTTAACAAGGTTAAAGATGACAAAAAAACTTAAATAGCTGACAAACTTATGTCAAACAACATTTGAGCACAATAACACTTACGGGCAAAGATACTTGAGGCTTGAAACAAACTATCACTCTGCCACATCGCAGGCTGAAGATGCCAGGCAGACAGACTAAATTTTAACGAAAACGAAACCTAACTTAAATACTGCCACAAAGGGGCAATAAAAGAACAGAAAATAGGATACTAAGAAATCTTAGTATTACGTCACAATTTGTGTGCTCCACTGCTGTCTGGAAAACTCTGAGAAGGATTTTAAAGCCCCCATCCCTGCCCCCAGCCTCCAGGTTCTGTGTTACGGCCCTGCGTTTGGTGTCACAGCACAGAGCTCATCCTGCGGCTCTACAACTCAGATGTCTGCTGCACATATTAGTGACATTTATCTTAATATTAATAATTATAATGGCGTTTAGTTGCACAACTTTACAGACTCGTTCATTCGTGGCTGTTTTCACGTTTATTGCGCTGTTCATATTAGTCTCGATGTTTGCAGTTTTCTGGAGCGCAAAGCGAAGCTCGACGTCATTCAGAGGTAATATATTAACTTGACATTAACAAAGACACAGCGGGACGGATCATCCGGGAAATGATGGACAGGGAGATTCTGACTAAAACTACCTTAATGACGGACAAATTCTGGGATTTATTATGAGTCCCTGCTTATTTCCAGGCCCAAAAGAGCAACTTCACGTTCAAAATCGAGCCCAAAAAGGAGCAACCTGCAACTCATTAAATTTGCAAGCGACTTTTTAAAAATAATAATAATAATAAAAGCCCAAATCCGCTTATAATAATCGGACTTGGCGACAGAAACTCTAAATATTTCCAGTTTTTCCACCAACAAAATGTTCATCTCCCTCCATTGTTTACATTTCTGTCGCTTATAGACGTCAGTCAGTCGATAAGACTAGTAGAGAAAATACAATTAAATAACTAAAGAAGGTAGTAACGCATAGTAACGCAAAATGATTTTTGATAAGTAACTTAGTCTGATTACTGGATTTGAAATAGCAACGCGTTAGATTACTCGGTACTGAAAAAGTGGTCCGTAACGTGTTACTGACAACACTGGAGGTAACCATGGTAACCACTAAACCACTGCACATGCTGCTGCCCCCTGCTGGGGAACCATGAAGCCCCTCTCTGGTTTCAGGCCATCAGAACCTTCAACAGCATCCTGGAGTCCCTGAGCCGGCAGCAGAGGAGGCTGATCCAGAACGACCAGAACCAGAACTTGTGAGGCTTCTCTTGGGACGCTGTCAATGCAGTTCTCAACCTTAAAGTTTGGTCAGTGAATGGATGCTAAGCTCACCTGTTGGCTCACCTGTCGCTATTTATCTGTAGGACTCAGCTGGCAGCTGCTGTGGTGACAGTTGGAGGTAAGCTTGATCTGTTAAATGTTTTGGACGGTTCTTGGGTAGAGATGAGGACCACTGACCCATGGTCCTCTGAGTCTGGGGGTGTGATCAAGAACTTTCCTGCAACTTTCTGGATCCCTGGGGAATCCTGGGGAACCCTGGATCAGGATTTGGAAATGTGTAGAAACAGCTTCCATGTTTGTAGCTTCCTTCTTGTTTCAGACTATGAGTTTCAGGTAAGCCTTTTGGAGGCGCTGTGTCGCCTTACGCCGCGCAGAGAGCGTGAGCAGAGAGCCCATCAGTGGTTCGACAGCAGTGACATCAGATCCACCTTCTGTGACATCAGAGACGCTGACTTTGAGGTGGTGAGTGACTCACCTGCTCTGTGTGGATACCTGCTCTACCTGGTTGTGATCTACACCCGTCTTCACCTGTAGGACTGCAGACGCTTCCTGAACTTCGTTAACCGTTACCATGGAGACCAAAGGAGGTGACATCCCATAATGCAGTTCTTCTGGGTGTTTTCATGATTCCTGGTCAGTTTTGGATCTGAGTGAGTTCTAGATGGTTCAGACTAATTCCTGGTGATGTTTGGTTCTGTCTGTCAGAGTGTACACCTTCCCCTGCCTGAGGGCCTTCCTCAGCTCCACACAGGTACCAACGTCAATGGACCCAGAACCAGAACTTTGAGCCTGGCACAGAGCACTGCATCATGCTGTCTCTGCAGTTGTTACGACCCAAAGATGAAAAACTGGACAAGTTCTGGATCGATTTCAACGTGGGTTCAGGATGTGTCAGCTTTTTCATCGATGACCCTCAGGTTGGTTCCTGTTTACCTTCACAGGTAAGTTTCCGTAGGTGTAACTTCCTGAAGCACTGGGGTGGACATGTCCCCACCAATATCTCCTGGTCCTCTGTTCCTGTGTGGACAGAAGCTTTTAGCAGCTGCAGGCTGAATTCCAAGCAGTAACAACCAGTTGATGCTTTTTAAAATTCCTTTTGAAACGTAAATGAGACGTCCCACAGTCACCCACAGTGACTGTGGGTGACTGAGGTCCACAGTCCTCTCAGTGACCCAGTGGACTGGACATCACCTGACTGACTGCGCACTGCAGAGCGCCACATGCGCTGTTGCTTTGCATCGAGTCAGGAATATCGATCGTCACTCTACTCACCAACTGCCCCAACCAGAACCAGAAAAGGTTTTGCGTCTGTAATATTTGCTATATTAAAGACACATCATATCTCATCTGCTGTGTGAATCAGCAGGACAAAAGCTTTAGCCAACCAACCAGCTGTGGAATCACAATCAATACAAAGTTTGACTCTTAAGGTTTACACAGAAGTTATTTATTCTGTTTTGAAATGTTTAATAACATTTTGATTGTTACAGAATCTCCTGTTTATGTTTTTAGCACTTGATAAAATCAGACAATAAAAGGCAACTGTGATAATTCTTCATAAAAATATTACTGAATTATGAAACTGTTTTCATCTGTAGGCAAATACAGGCTGATTCCATAAATTATGACTGAAAAGTTCATTTGTCAGCATCACCAAGTGAAAGACATTATATAGATTCATTAGATTACTTCTGTTTTAACATATTTATATTTCATAGTGTGTTTAATAGCTGCTAAAAGGTTATTTTCAAAAGGTAATATTAATCTGACAAGCCTGATGAGGACGTACGTCCTGATTTATTGAGTCAGACTGTCTGACGTTCACCTGGAAGTTTTGGCTTCATTCTTAGCTCTGGAAAAGAAAAGAAAAGCTTTCCAGTGACTAACCCTAACCTTCATCCCACCAACTTGCAACACAAACTTACTTCCTTCTGTGGCGCTAAACCAAATTATGCTCAAGTCTTATTGCCGCTCAAACCATCCAGAGGGATCTCTTTGGTTCTGGTTCTGTGCTGGTCCTACAGGAACCACGGGTTCCTCTGATGGGGAACATTAATGAAACATGGAAGGTCTTTATGGTTCTCTTTGGTGGTAGCTGAAACAATCTGATGTTCTGGTCCGGGTTCTGTTTGTTCTCCAGGGTTTTCTCTGGGGGTCCATCCACCTGCAGATGGAGGATGTGGATTATTACAGTCTGAAGTTCAAACAGAACGGTAAGAAGATGGGAGATCTCCAGAACATCTGGACAATGTGACAGAACCTCAGGGCTCCTGAACTTCTTTATAAAGCATTTAAGGTTGATTGGAGTAGCGACAGTGTTGTTGTAGCACAGAACGGCCTGGTGGGGGCAGTATTGTGTCTGCAGTAACACCATAATGGTGAAGTCAGTTTCCTGCTCCTGTTTTCCATCAGTGACATCAGCTCAGATGATGATGATGATGTTTCTGTGGCCTTCCTCACTCATTAAGATCCCAGAACTAGAACCGGTAGATCAGAGTCACCAGTTGTTTTAATGACACTCAGTTTGTGTTTTTTTCCCATCATGCTCCTGGGCAGAGATGGTCCTCTGCGTCAGGCTGACGAATCCCATCATACACCTGAACACCAGAAGTCACGTGGTGGAGCTGACCTTTGACGCTGAACACCAGCAAGAGCTGGAGGAGGCCGCAGGGAGAGTCTTCAATGTACTGTTGCACCACCTGCATGTTGGAACAGCGCCTCCTGCTGGTCGCTGCTGCCGGTGTCTGAGCTGTGAGGCGGAGCTTCATCTGAGTAACTGTTGGTGTTTTCAGAAACAGGCGAGTCCATCCGGCGCCGGCGGAGCGGTCCGGACCTCGCCCTCTGCAGACACGCACACGGCTAGGTCCTACAGCCGCAAGAAGCCGCCAAGCAAGAGTCAACTGAAGAGTGAGTCCAGTTCTGCTCAAAACCTCCACCCAGATGACCGCCTGACCACAACACCACCATGTTTACTGCCGGTCCTGGACCTGAACTGTCCACGGCTTTATGAACTCATTGCTTAGATCAGAACGAACCGTCACATGAACCAATCAGAAGGATCCCAACAGCTCTGTCTCTCTCCTCAGTTCTACCACTGTCGTCTCCGAGCAGCGAGGACGAGTCCACCTCCCTGAAGGTGACCCCGACACCGAGACCGACCCGATGACCGACCAAGCTAACAACCAACCGATTGACTTGTTTGTCTGGTTCTAACTCTGAGGTTTTGTTTTTCAGCCTACGGCTTCAAACCGAGCTGAAGTTCTGTTCGACCAGATCGTACACTCCACTCCCAAGTTCAGCGGTGAGTCAACGGTCAGAGTAACTCGGCGGTGACCGGGTAGGTCTTTTGGTCCATCAGAGAGAATCTGTCAGGTTTCTGGTTCAGCTGCTTTCCAGCCACCGTTGGATCCGCCTGATGGAGCCGATGGTTCAGAAGTTCACCTGAAGAACCTGGATGAGCCCCCATCAGGTGACCTGCAGGGGGCGGAGCTTCAGACGACGCAGCACCTGACAGAGGGACTTGAAGAAGGAACCAGCTCCCCCTCTGACAAGGTTCATTTCTTGTTTCTTACTGGAGTCAAAACTGATAAGTTTTTCATGTTTACCTGTTTTTTGTTCTTCTGCAGGAAAACCTGAGGAAAAGAGAAGCTGCAGATTCAGGTCTCGCCTGTTTATTTACCTGGATGACGGATGCACTAATTAAACATGTTGAAAGGAATGATGGTCCCTCTGTTAGATGCTAGGCTCCCGTTTGTCCTGGCTTTGTCCAGAATAACCAACACTCTGAACCACAGGCTACCTGTCAGACCTGGCCGAGGGCGTCACCCCCTCCAAGAGGAAGGCGGAGCCTCTGCAGGACTGGGCGGAATCTGATAGTAAGGTAGTTTAATGCTAAGTTCTGTTTCCTTAATGTTTCTGATGCTCACCTGGCTGCCCAGCAGAGGGGGTGGAGCTAGCAGTGGAGGAGGCTCTTCAGAGTGAGGGGGCGGAGCCAGAGTCACACCTGACCTCTGACATCACTGCTGCGTTCAAGTCCTTCAAAGCCCAGCTGGAGCAGTGCTTCACCGTCTGTAGCCACACTTGCTCTCCATCAGTGGCTCTTCTGCTCATCAATAATCAGTAATTAACGAGGTTGATTGACTCATGATCTCAGGGCTGCTGGCAGGAGGTCCAAGCTGAGGTTCTCGGGTCCCTGAGGGACTGTCAGCAGCATGTGTCCTCACTGCTCACAGCTGTCCACCAGCACAGGTAAGTCTGATGCCACCACAAGCTCTGCCCACCTCCACAAACCTGCCCATCATCACAGACGTGTTGTTGATGTTAGTGTGTGTGTTGGTGTGTGTGTGTTCAGGTTGTCATTGCTGCAGCGCTTTGAAAGCAGTGTAACGGATCATCTGAAGCAACTGGAGGAGAACTCCATCAGTCTGAACTCCATGGATTCTGAGATTCTGGTATGCGGTAGGTTTCTGGTTCTGAACTGGTGTGACTGGTTCCGTCCCACTGATGACCACTTCCTGTTTGTCCTGCAGACGTTCTTCCACTCTGAGATGGAGCAGCTCAGTTCATTCTGTCAGGAACATCTGAAGAAGTGAGTTTGATGGGTTCTGGTCCGGTTCTCCCTGCTGGGCCGGAGTAGAACTGGGGGAACTATAAAGGACGGTTCAGTTGTGATTGGAGTGGACCCCACGTTGGGTCCTACGGTGCTGGCGGTGGAGACCAACGGAAATGAACCAGGTTCTAGATGCAAACCGGGTTCTGACTAAAGTCTGTTTGGACGGAGAGGTTCCACAGCGGGTTCTGGAGGCCCGGCATCCTGCATGTTTCAGTTCCTCCCTGCTGGAGGGAACTTCCTCCTCAGCAGCTTGATGTTCTTCTAATGAGTCATTGGATCCAGGTGAGTTAAAACATGCAGGATGCAGGGCCTCCAGGACCCACTTTGGGCCCCACTGGGTTAGAGGTTCTCTCCAGTGGTCCAGAACACGTTGGGTTGATATGAGCTGTGGGTTCTGGTTCTGGTGGGTCGGGGTTTCGGGTCACCTGTGTTCAGATCTTCAGCAGTCTCTTCTCAGGTTGAAGACGCTGGACTCGGACCAGCTGAGGACGGCACATTCATCCAACCGCTGAAGAAGACCGGAGGAGAGCCTGAGACGTTCTGGGATCTGAGTGGGGGGGGGGGAGGAGGAGGACGGGGGGGGGGGGGAGGACGACCACCACCAGGATCTTTTTGTTTCTGATAAATTTTCTCTTCTGATCCTAACAATTAAAGGCTGAAACTAAATACTGTGTGATGTTGATGCTGGTTTCCATGGTAATGTTGGGTGCCTGTACCGAGGCTGGTTGCCGTGGTGATGCATGGCGTAGTGGCTACAGCCGACCACGAGAGCGGGCCTCCATCAGGGTGTACCAACACTCTGACAGCAGGGGGCAGCAGCAGCACCTGGGCTGACCCGGCAGAACCAAACTGGACCGGTTTTCATCAGAACCCACAGGACACGCTGTGGACAGTGGGGATGTCCAGCTGTTGTCCTCAGCAGCTGCTGTCCTGCATGTCTCCATGGCTCAGGAACATGCTGGTGACCTGTGCAGGATGCAGCCGGACGCCCCGTCCCCTGCAGCCGGTCCAAAGCTGTTTGTGATTCTGCTGCTGGTCGTCAGGCAGCTCAGAGCCAAACAGAGAAATCCCCACAGAGCAGCAGCAGCAGCAGACGACGACTAATGAGGCGCCGTCGGGGCGAGGCGGAGCTGCTCAGGTGTTTCACTCAGCAAACATCACACAACCTGCAGCAGCTCCTCTCTGAACCGGACCGGACCGCAGATCGGACCATGCTGCCACTGCTTCTGTGACCCGTCTCTGTGGACTTGGATGGACGAGCGGAACCGGACCTGAAGGTTAGACGGGTCGCTGATTCCCAGCAGCTACAGGTCAGTCCACTGGGACGTCGTACTGGGTCCATTTAGATTCTGCTGTGAAGGTTCTGATGTCCCAGACGGGTCAGAACCAGAGCAGAGTCCAGATGGTTCTACTGGGTCTCTAACTGCTTTAATGTGCTGAACTGATATCTGGTTCTGGTCCTACTGGACTCCCATCCTGACCGGTCTCATCTCTGGCCCGGTTATGGTTCCAGTAGAGATGGGGTGTCTAGGCGGGAAGACAGACGAAGAGCGACTCGACGAAAAGGCTAAAAGAGAAGCGAACAAGAAGATCGAGAAGCAGCTGCAGAAGGAGAGACAAGCGTACAAAGCAACACACCGCCTGCTGCTGCTGGGTGACACACCTGTCTGTCCATGTGTCCACCTGTCTGTCTGTCCATGTGTCCTCCTGTCTCTGTCCACCTTTCCCTCTACATGTCTTGATCTTGACGGTCCAGGCTTCATTTATTCTCCTCTGTCTTCTCTGCCCCCCGTTGGTCCCCCTGTCTGTCCACCTGTCCTCTCTGTGGTTGTGCAGGTGCAGGAGAATCAGGTAAAAGCACCATCGTGAAGCAGATGAGGATTCTCCATGTGGACGGTTTCAACGCTGAGTGAGTCTGGGTTTGTGGGAACCGGGTCTAGACCAAACCAGTTGTCATGAACTCTGGTTTGTTCCCAGAGAGAAGCAGCAGAAGATCCAGGACATCAGGAAGAACGTGAAGGACGCCATCGTGGTGAGTCGGACTGGAGAACAGGGTCATGAAGGTCATCAGGGTCATGACGGCGTCCTGGCTCCACCAGGACCCGGTCCTCTAGGTGGACATGTCTCCACCCTCGTCCTGACCGTCGGCTCCATCGGCCAATCAGCTTCTGTCTTTGTTTCAGACCATCGTGTCGTCCATGAGTGCACTGACTCCGCCCGTCCCTCTGGGTAACCCTGGCAACCAGTTCAGAGTGGACTACATCAAGAGCATTGCTCCGCTGTCAGACTTCGATTACACAGAGGTAAATCCACACCTACACAGGTGAGTCATGTGAGCTGTGATGTCACTCAGGTGTGTCTGCAGCAGAGGCAGCAGGTTGGAGCGTCTGTGCGGGTTATTGATCTCTGATCAGCAGAACCTCTACTTCCCCTCAGAACCAGGTCCAATCATTCTCCTCACTACTTGGTTTGGTTCTGATGGTTTGGGTTCACAGTGTTTCTGAGTTTCCTGCTCCAGTGGAAACGTTGAAAGTTTCTGTTAATATTTTCTGCAGCAACAAAGGAGACCTAAAAGGAAACAGGCACACACAGACAGGTGACACCCCATCCTGGACAGGTAGACGCGTTGAAGTGCTCCAAGCTGCACCAGGAGACCTGCTTGTTTGTTGTAATGACAGTAATGACATGATGTAACCAGTTCACTGGAGACGCACACAGCTGAGAGTCGCCTGAGGCCTCATTAACCAAACAGCTCATCTCCAAGGACCTCACACACCAAACAAGTGTTCACTCTTCCTCTATGGTCTGCTGATTGGTTCATGAGACACTATGCTCCTCACACTGTTGTTGCTGCCATCCAATCAGGAGCCTCCACACAGACCCAGCCATTCAAGACAGAGACCTTCATTCTCCGTCTGTTTTCTTCGTTCTCCATCGATCTCTCCTGCGGTCGGGTCACAACTGTAAACAGGCCACTCCAACTGATGCTCCTTTTTCTTGTCACTATGTTTCTTCTGACCAACATCTGGAGACGGTCCAGGCTGGGCGGAGAACCGTCCAGATGGAGAATTCTCTGGCACTCAAGCATGAACCAGTGTGGTTGAGACAGAACAGACAAGGTTTAACTGGGATCTTTGGTACCAACAGGAGGTCATAAAGACAGTCTGGTCCTACTCGGTTCCACCAAACGTGAGCCGGTTAGAAATAAGGTCCTGGTAGAAAATGAGACCGAAAGGTCCAATAAGGAAGGTTCTGGTTTGGAAGGCTGAAGGGATGAATGGATCAGAGATACTGGCATTCCCAGAATGGAGTAACCAGAGCATCTGATGGTCAGTAAGACCATGGTAACTCATCAGGACCACCTCTGATGTGGTTCGATCCCCCTCTGAACCAGGTGCTGCTGTGTCCCTCTGCAGCATGCAGGGGGCGTTCACAGCTCTCTCTCCTGTTCTGGCAGGACTTCTTTGAGCACACCCAGAAACTGTGGGAGGACGACGGCATCAAGGCATGCTTTGAACGCTCCAATGAATACCAGTTGATCGACTGCGCCAAGTAGTAAGGACCTTGCGCATTAAGCCCCTCCCACCTGTACTGTGATGTCACAGGCATTGAGGAGACATCTTTAAAGCCTTTTACTGATCCTCATGTGTTCTGGGTTCCAGCTTCCTGGACCGATTGGACTCTGTCAGGAAGACAGACTACACACCTACTGACCAGGTCAGAGATCAGTCAATCAGGCTGCAGCTTCCACTGTGGCTCCGCCTCACTCTTCTTCTTCTGCAGGACTTGCTGCGCTGCAGGGTGCTGACATCTGGGATTTTTGAGACCAGGTTTCAGGTGGACAAAGTCAACTTCCAGTAAGTTCTGGATCTGAAGTCAGAACCACAGTGTTCTGAACAGGAAATGAAAGGTGTGTGTGTATCAGTATGTTTGATGTAGGAGGCCAGAGGGATGAGCGCAGGAAGTGGATCCAGTGCTTCAACGGTAAGAGCAGCAGCATTAATCAGTGACCGAGAGCCAGCAGAACTCAGCCCGGTTTGGTTCCCTCAGATGTGACGGCCATCATCTTCGTAGCGGCCAGCAGCAGCTACAACATGGTCATCAGGGAGGACAACTCCACCAACCGCCTCAGAGAGTCACTGGATCTGTTCAGGTCCATCTGGACCAACAGGTGCTGGTGGTTCTGAACAGCTGCCTCAGCTATCTGACCTGTGGTTGGCCGCATTAACCTTCATGTGCTCTGATTGGCTGCAGGTTCCTGAAGACCATCTCTGTGATTCTGTTCCTCAACAAGCAGGATGTCCTGGCTGACAAGATCCTGGCCGGGAAGTCCAAGCTGGAAGATTATTTCCCAGAGTATACTAACTACCAGGTTCCTCCTGACTGTAAGAGTGGACACGCATGTGCTGATGGACATGTGAGGAACATGGAGCGCTTCCTAACATCCATGTCTGTTTCCCAGCTGTTCCAGATGTCGGCGAAGACCCCAAAGTGACCCGAGCAAAGTTCTTCATCAGAGACGAGTTCCTGGTAAAAACCCTTTGATGGTGGTCAGAACTGGTGGTCAGGGAACTGACGAGTTCCCTCCAATATGTTCCCTTTTACCGTCTTCCCACTAAAGCGTTCCCTCTAATATGTTCCAGAGGATCAGCACGGCCAGCGCTGACGGGAAACATTACTGCTACTCTCACTTCACCTGCGCCGTCGACACGGAGAACATCCGCCGCGTCTTCAACGACTGTCGTGACATCATCCAGCGCATGCACCTGCGTCAGTACGAGCTGCTGTGATTGGCTGCTGGTCCCTGCCATGGCTCTGCCTCTTCCTGTTAGACCATCAATGCAGACTTCTTCATGTTTAGAGTAGAAAGGAGAAATTCAGAGAATATGTAGTGGTTATGATTCAAAAGGTCATAACCTTTTGAGCATTATAGGTAGTGTAGTGTACAGGCTGACAGAGTGCAACCATTTTATTCAAATATTTTTCTATGTTAAGCCTTTGAGTTCAGTTATAGCCTGTTGCTGATTGGCTGTTTTCAGATTATGTCACTTTTAAACCAATCAGGACTTAGAGCTCGTTTATCCAAACAGGAAGTTGATCTGCTGAGTTAGTTTATTAGCATTAAAGAGGATTTATCAGCGTATTGATGTCTGTTCTTCCTCAGCATCTGAGGTCCGAAAAGGCCCGGTTCTACTCAGTAAATACAAGACCAGATAGAGTACACAAACTAGACGTGTGATGATAAATATAATTTCTCTGCAGACAACAAGGGCCACCATTCAGAACCAAACCGGACCATTCTCCAGGTTTATCTTGTGAACGAAAGCTGCAGAACTCAGAACCTCAGCTCAGCTTTGGACTTGATGAAATCAGGCTGCTTTAAAATCAAAGGAGTGCATTATGGGTCCGACTGATGCAGAGGTTCTGGAGTCGATGTGAGCCACGGTTTCTCTGTGGTTCTGATCTAGAACCAAACAGAGTCAGAGGTTCCTCAGATTCTGGTTCTGTCTGAGCGGGTCGGACCATCACTTGGACTCCCACTTTATTTGAATGGATCAGTTCCAAAAATATCAAAGATGGAAGGAGAGAAATGCTGGTGCTGTTCAGTTCACACGGATCGAAACAAATGGTACTAGAAGATCTAGGTTCATTATTGGCCCGTTTGCTCCTCTGACCGATAAACGGATTAAACTTACCCAGACAAAAATAAAAGCAGTAACTTTGGCTATTTAGTCTGTCGTAAGAGAAAAGAATGGGAGTTAATTCTTCAAAGTCATATTTCAAACATGTTATCCTGTCAGTTTCAAACTATGTTGTTAGCAAGCAGTTAGCTAACAGTTAGCAAATATTTTGCTAGGTCATACCTAAATATACGAATTGCTAACAAAGTAATTACTGAGCTTGCTAAATATTTAGTTGGCTCTAAGCTAGTTAATTTATTTACAAACTAGCTAGCTGAGACTTACATATTTAATCTGCAAATGTACCTTCCAAAAGGCAGAAATGAATTATCAAATTAAAGTTGGAATTTAAGAACTTAGAGAAAATCTCCTACCGTTGAGTCTTGTCCATTTAAAACAATGTCGCGGAGATATTAGCTTTTATAAAAATTAAGTATTGAGGGTTGTTTTAAACATGTCGAACCCATAGGGGGCGATATAGGGCAAAAACCTGCACAACCACAATCACTCAAAACAGCTACGACTTCATGTTAGACGCCAAGAGATTCATTTGTGGGGACAGACCGTGAGGTCAGACTGCTTCTGAATACAGCGTTAGAAAGTCAAGTTCATAAACAAGATAATGTAGACTGGGAATCGTGTTACAGCCAGAATGTGGAGGCTAAACGGCATCGTGCCTCCATATTGGCGAGGGAAAACCAGTGTAAAACAGCTGAAATATTGGAGCAGTTTGGATTAGAAAACAAGTAAAAAGTGTCTGGAAAAAGTCAAAAATCTGCACCTCTCTAATAGTGGTAATTTTTCTTCCACTGCGTGGCCAAACAATAACATATGTGACGTCAGCGCCGCATTATTTGTTGCAGAATCGCATAAAAATCTATTCAGTTTGCAAGATATGTGGCACCTGATTACAATGTTTTAATTTTCGCTGTTGCTGTAGTTCCATTGGTAATCTGAAAAAAAATATTAATGTCAGGGAACTGAAACGAGAGGTGAGTTTATAACTAGAGATACCTGCAGTAGAGATGCATCAGATCTAGATCCAAATGGAGAGAGGAACTGGAAAAATCCGTTGTTATAGATCTAGAATCGTCAGAGCAAAACTATACATGTGGTTTCAGGTTTTACTCCATTTTGTATTCATCTGAATACAACCTGAGAACAACATGTTCTAGAAGAAAACTGACATGGAGGCATGTTGGTTCACACAGATAAAAAATATATTAAAAACAAAATTAAGACTAATACGCACAGTAAAGAAAGATAACATTTAATACTGCAGTTATCAAAATGCACACTGAGCAGGATCATTTAAGAAATTTTAAAATATACATGTGTATTAGCAGTGCATTGAAAAACAGATACATGTATATGTACTTTGTTTTTCTGGGAAGATCTGAAGCTGTTTTTATTTAAAAGATATTTTATTAATCAGCTGAACAGCCAACAGAGGATAAACAAAAGCAAAGGAGGTGGATTAGCAGAGCAGCAGCTGATGGTTTCCATCGTCTGTCTGTCTGGATGTCATACAGCAACAACCTTCAGTCAGAGGCCTCTTCAGATGCTGGACGGACTGCTACTGGAAAGTTTAGACAACACATGGATTATCTTTGGGATAAAAATAAAGTATTTTTCAAATGAATTGAATAATTTATGTTAGATTAAAAGTGATACAAAGTCTGGAGATGAATTCCTAATAATCTGGTTCTGATGGAGGATTGTTGTGGAGCGACTTTATGTTGGACTATTTTGGTTTATTGAAATGATCAGTTCGGTATGTTCAGCCTCTGGTTCTGACCCGGTTCTGAGGGTCTTCCAGAGCCGACCGAGACCGTCCTGCTCGGACACGGAGCTGCAGCGCGGCGCATGCGCCGTGTGGCTTAGGCTGTGGGCAGTTTGGCGCGCTGCCTGCGTGCCTCCGCAGAGTGTGCGTGCTGGCGCAAAGCGCGGCCTCCTGCGCTCGTCACACAAACAACAACAATAAACAACAACAGGCGTCCTGCCGACCGGACGGCCCGGCACGCGGCCGCGGACACACCCACAGGACTCGGCCACGGTAAGAGCTCGCTCCGGCCGCCGCGCTCTCTCCCGCTCCGGGACCGGGCTGCCTGCGCGCTCTCGAGCCGCTCCCGGCCGCTGAAGCTCCGCTCCGAGGCCGCGGCCCCGCCGCTCGCGTGCCTGCGTGTCGGGGCCGCAGCCCGCGAGGCCCGGGGACCGGAGCGCGCGCCTCGGGCACGGAGCGGAGCGGCAGACGGAGCCGCCATCTTGTTTCAACGGCAGAGACGCCACTGCTGAACCGAACCGGAACCAGCGGCTGGGCCGGAGCCAGGCTTTAGGCCCGGATTCCGGGCCGGATCAGAGTGGTTAGCATGTTAGCTACATAAAGCTAACAGGTTCGAACTCCGAGCCCAGCTCTGGTTCCGACAGTCCGAGCGTTCGGTTCCACCTCAGATCTGCTCTCTAGTCCTCATCGGGTCCGATCCAGTTCTGACAGTGCCGAACCCTGCCTTATTTCAGGTACCGGAGTCAGTCCGGTTCGGTTCATGTAAACACAGAAGGCCTCGGTGCTGGTTAGCAGGTCAGGTCCACATCAGAACCCGGTTCCGAATGAGACTCGAACTCAGCTGGTCCAATAAGTTCTGATGACTGTCTGCTGCCGTTGCAGGGGACGCGCACACGCTCCGAGCGCGTGCCCGTCTCATTAGTAGTGCGCGAGAACAGCAGGAAGCAGACAGCGCGCGAGCAGCACAGGACATGATCCTAACAGAGGTTCTGAACGGTTCTGACCCGGTTCTAAAAGGAACTGACACTGTCTGTAACAGTCGGGTTGGGCTGTTCTGGTGGGTCAGAATGGTTCTGATGATGCTCCAGGCTGGGAACTTGGCAGGTTCTGTTTCATCAACAGAATAATTTTCGGTTCTACTGGACCGACTCAGATCAACCTCTGGGATCCTGAACAGATTTCCCCTTCCTATCAGCATGCAGAAATGCTGGATCAGAACCGGAACATTCCTCTGGTTCTGATGAATGTTCCACGTGCAGAGCCAATAACTGGGCCGCTCTGCAGAGATGGTTCCATCAGAACCTGATCAGCAGCAGAGGAGAATGAGGCCTCCTCTTCATCCATCATCAACGTCCGACAGAACCACGTCTCTCTGTAGAACCTGGTTCTATTCCTGGACCTGAGACGGTGATGAAGAAGTTGCAACATGGCTGGGTTGAGTCTGGACCTGGGAGATGTGGTTCGGGTCCAGGAAAAGAACCTGGTTCTCTCTGACTTTGGCAGATACATGAGAGTTAATTAAAGTCCCCCTCTAGTGTCCCCTGGTTCCCAAAGGTTCTGGTTCCGGTATTGACCTCCTGTAGTGTCCCCTGGTTGTCAGATGACGGAGACGGTGAAGTACGTGGACGATGAACACAAGAGCATCTTCCTGAAGCTGCTGAACGAGCAGCGTCTGGAGGGCGAGCACTGCGACATCGCTGTGGTGGTGGAAGACGTCAAGTTCCGCGCTCACCGCTGCGTCCTGGCCGCCTGCTCCAACTACTTCAAGAAGCTCTTCAAGAAGCATGAGGTACCGCACTCTGACTCCGCCCATCGGTGGGCCCGTATGCTCCGGTTCTCACCTGACCCGTGTCCTCAGGTGGACAACTCGTCCGTCATCGAGATCGACTTCATCCGCTCTGACATCTTTGAGGAGGTCCTGAACTACATGTACACGGCCAAGATCTCCGTCAAGAAGAAGGACGTCAACCTGATGATGTCATCAGGACAGATCCTCGGCATCCGCTTTCTGGACAAGCTCTGCTCCCAGGTAACGCCCGACCCATCATGTGGTTCTGTCAGACATCAAAGAATGATGATGATGTGCTTCATCAGAAGCGTGACATGTCGTCAGACGACAAGGAGAAGTTCCCGTATGACATCGTAAAGATGGCGCTGCCCCCTGAAGCCCAGCTGGCTGCAGACTCTGAGGTAAGGCCGTCAGCAGCCGGAAGCTGCCGTCCTCCGATCTGATTGGTCGCTTCCACAGGAGCTGGGCGAACACGATGACACGCCGGGTGCAGACGACCTGGTGGAGGCATCCACCAATCAGGAGCTGGACAAGTCTCCCAACGCTGCGCTGCACGTGCAGGAGGCCATCTTGAAGGAGCTGACCAATGAGGATGTTCACAAGGTGAACCCCACCTGTTTCTGTTTGAACCCTCCCTGTCAGAAGCCGTCCATGTTAACCCTGTCATCTCCCTTCAGGTGTCCTGCTACGACCAAGACGTGGTGACGGAGATGGAGGCGGAGCCTAAGGAGCTTGGGGCGGAGCATCACGCCACCCAGACGCTGACCTTCACGGACAGCATAGGTGAGGTGAAGGACGAGGCGGCGCCTGGCTGGTCGGCTGCCGCCACCGACATGAAGTTTGAGTACCTGCTATATGGACACCGCGAGCAGCTGGCCTGCCAGGTGTGTGGGAAGACCTTCCTGGACGAGAGCAGACTCAGGTAAGGTGGCACCTGGTCCACCCAGTGCGGTCCAGTGAGCGCGGCCCGGACTCACCTGATCCCACCTGTTCTTTCCCCAGGAAACACGAGAAGCTGCACTCAGCAGAGCGGCCGTTCGCCTGTGAGATCTGCTCCAAGGCCTTCACCACGCACGCTCACCTGAAAGGTAACACCGTCACCAATGTTCCCTCTAAGCTGCGCGTCTGCGCAATTGCGCACTGCTTGCACAGTCTCTGCGCACAATAAAATCTATGCAGCGCATAAAATAAAACCCAACATAAACTATACATTGAGCTCAGATATCAGTTTTGACCAATGACGAATAACAATCTAACTCAGTGAGTCACAGGTGTCCAGCCAATGATACGATACGGTTCACTTACGCTACGCAGCCAATCACCGAATGCTATTGTGTTTACGTGCCTTGTCCATATGCGCTGTGGCACCGAGCAGATTTACTAGGTGGGAAAAGTTAATGGTCCAACATACTCGGACGCACTTCAGTCCGCGGAGGTCCGCCGGACATGTCCGCGCAAGGATAGATTTTTATGGTA
>CAEFZY010058268.1:0-15351 GCA_903066815.1 Brachyrhaphis roseni
AAACGTGATAATGTTACGAATATCTTTAAAAGTTTCCTCTTCGGTCATATTTCTGTCCGTTTTCTCATCAATATGCGAGAGTTTAGAGCGATGCGCGCTCCCGCGAAGGGGATGCAATTCTCGGCAGGCATGCGTTTCTCGGCATAACACCGGCATGCGTTTCTCGGAGCTACACCAGCTAGCTCAGTGAAACTGACACCCCACCCAAGCCAAGCTGCCTCTCTGGCAGCAATGCGCGCTCCCGACACAGGGGGAACAGATTTTCACAGGGGAACCGAATTTCGCACAAGACCTCTTCAAATTGACCCAAACAGTATCTATGTAAAAAGTAGACGCAGGGGGGGTTGCAAATGTGTAAAATGGATAAATTTTCAATTTATATGTAGAGTGCATCTATTAAGACAAATAGAAAAAGTTTCATGCAAAAAAATACTTTAACAATTTAACAAAAAATATTTGTTAAATTTATTTTTAACAAATTGTTAAACTTCAAAACGGGTCAATTTGACCCGGAACATAATAGGAGATTTAAAGACTTGTAGTGAGTGAGTCATTTTTTTGTAAATGCTTCAATATTCAATGAAACAAAAAACAAACATCGTTTGATTTTTAATTATATTCCATCGTTTATTGTAACGGGCTGCGCGTTTCACTTGTAATGCGTCACCTTTCGTTTCCTCGTCTTGTTTTTCTTTTCATAATTGTTTCTACCGGAAAAAAAAGCCGGCCACACTTCCGGATCACGTGTTATTCGAGTAGAGTGGTGAGCCTTACATTTCAAAACAAAAATACTAAACGCACAGACGATATGATATATTACATTTCAGGGGTCCATTTTAGTTTGATTATAACAAAGTTATAATATAATGGGGTTATAGGCCAAAATCTGCATTTACATTAGATTTAGAGGGCGTTAACTGAAGGCATTGACTGCCTTTAATGACAACAACGTTTTATTTTGAACCCCACAGCCGGAAGTCATGTTCGAGGACACGATGCTAATTGTGAGTGAGCTCTGACACTGAAACGCAGCAGATACACAAGTGTTTGGACTAATTGATCTTAACTGGATTTGGGGACATCATTAATGTCTACATGTACTACCAAACATGGCAGAGAGAAAGGACAATGAGGTAACATTCGTAACTGACTTCATTTGGAAAAACGAGGTCCATTTTCCCAGAACTTGAAGAACTTATGTTCTTTTATAAATCATGAACAGAGTTAGAAAAAGATAAATATTTTTTGGCTATGACATCCAGAGGAAGAAGTAGCTTTGGTACAAAGGCTTAGTAGTTAAGGGGAGTTCGATAAAAAGTACAGCAATGTTTTAGTACTGCTTCCATCAAGCGTCTACCATGCCCCTCGATATGAACAAAGATATTTCCTGCTCTATGTAAAAATTCTGATTTTTAACCGCCAATAGTTGATCATTTTATATCAGACCTTCCTTTTATGAATCTGCATTTAGACCATTGTTTACCCGACTCATATGTGTACATCTGAAACTGACAGATTTTTCTGTTTCTGTATACCATATTCCACCTATTTTGTGACATGTCATGGCAGGGCTCCACTGAAAAACAAAACAAACAAAAAAACACCACCTCCCTCTCCTCAAACTCAAGCAAATTTGGAGAAATGCTGTAGAAGCCTGAATGCATAAGTCTATGCCGTTCATATTTGCTATTACTCCTAGAGAACTGCAAATACAGATTTGACATTGTAGGATTTTCTTGACATGCTAATTTTACATCTTTTAGATAAAGCAATAGTTTGCTGACATGATGCAAATTAACTAAATGTTCTAACTTTGCAAAGCTATAATTCTGGGGAAGAGTACCACAAAAAATATGGACCAATAGTGGCATTAAAGGGCCAGTATTGGGTCTTTGTTGTTTGTAAGTTTTGCTATTTTATAGTTGCTTACTTTCGGTACTCATAAATGCTGTATTTATAAAATATGACTTATAAAAAATTGACTTCATAATTTAACACAAGTCTTCAAAATGGATCTCTGTCTCTTTAAAAAAAAGACCTGTTCTTCATCGTCAGGACGTCATCACAACATTGCTCCTCTATTAACCCTTTAGCAATGTTTTTAACAGTGTTGCACTGAGAAGTATCTCATACAATGAGCTCAGGAGATGCACAATTCCACCAGATGTTTGCTAATTGCAGTTGGCTAGTCTGAAGGAGTTGAGTGTGGCAGTCGTGGGGGAGAGGCTGCTTTGTGAGACGGAAGCTCAGAAACTTGGAAACTGCTGCTTCGTGGAGGAGCTTTGTCTCAAAGGTGGCACTCAGTCCCACCAATCATTTTACAAACCCAAATGGTTGGCATGGGCGATTAAGGGATTTCTCATACATGCATAAAACACTTCAGGTATGTTTTTTATGGGGGAATAACATTATTACATGACATAAATCTCCTAAAAGTCGATTTTACATTGTAGTGCCTCTTTAAGGCAAGTGGAAGTAGGCCTTTCTCGATAACAAGTTTTGCTGAGCAATTAATTGTCTCAAAAATTATTGCAATTAATTGTTTGAAGACCAAATTTAAACTGATGTAATGGTAATGACATAATAATGCAAGCACATCCTGCCAAAATAAATACACTTTATTTTCAAAAGTACATTTGACACTGGAACTGGTAAACAAAGTAAACAAAGAAACCAAAAACAAAAATAAAATTGAATCTTAGTCTCCGTTAACAAAAAAATGCACTTGAATAAAAACTAAATTGGAAATAAAAACTATATTCAACATTTTTGAAGCCTTTCTTTGCACAACCTCTGAATCTACATATTATGGATCTGGTTAATTGGTCTCTCAATGCAATTAATCAAATTTTCTCAACGAGAAGACTGGGCACAGGAGAGCCCTCTTGTCCTGCGGGGACACACCCGATGGGATGGATTCATCCTGGATTTGTTCATGATAATAGGATTTCTGCCGTTTGGAGTTTGCGAATACCTGACTTATCAACAAATTTGTGATGGATTTAGCCGAACAAGCTCAGACTGTTGGTGTAGACAGAGACGCAAGTTGGATGTGAGTCTTGCTCTAAAACTCACTAGCGGAATAGAATCAATAGTTATAGTTACACGTCATAGTTACAGACACACACTCCCTGACCTCAACGTCTTTGCTAACATGTCTTTGTTTTTGTCTTTCTATATGTACCATATCCTACCTAATGTTGTCTTTTCATCCTACTTATCAGTTACTTTTTAGATCATTACTTGTTAGAAACTGTGGAGTACTGTACTCACTGTTAACCAAGAAAAGGAATTAGAACAAACCTGGAATCTAGAGACTCTAGTTTATTAGTCACTTTTTAGCTTATTTTTTTTACAAACTGTACAGTACTCACTATTTAGACCAATATTATACTTCTTAGATTATTTTTTAGATTATTATGCAGATTACTGCAATCCAGAAAAGGAATTAGAACAAACAGAGAATCCAGAAAAATTCTTCCGGAACAGGAACATTTAGCTTTTATTATTACTTAGAAACTGTGGAGTACTCATTACTTTTCCAAATTTAGAGCATACTAAGAAAGTCCAGAGAATACTTATCTATCAACCCATAAGTCAAGGATACTTACTTACCTATGCTTATCAAACAACCCAGTACAGGGATTAGAACAAACTTAGAATCCAGAAAAACTACCTTAGCAACTACTTTTTAGACTCCTATTTTTCCAGTCCAGAAAAGGAATTAAACCAGAGGATACTTTTTTTTATTTTCAAAAAATCTGTTTGTTGTCTTTTATATTTCAGAAGAGACACACAGACAAGTAAGTCACAAATGCACAAAAACCAAACAAAACTAACAGAAAACACATTAACAGCTTAAACATTCAAGGTGACAAACATAAGTTGATTGCATTGAGACAGAGTTCTTTAAGTTTGCTATCTCAGGGGTGTATGTTGAGACTTAGTCCAAGAGATTTAATCACAGTCCACAAGCTGGGTTTGAGGTGATGGCATTGTCCTCCCCAAATCTAGGCATCCAGACAGTGTTTCAGTTTAGTACATTGTGAGTGTGTACATTGTGAGTTAAGATGAAGATAACAGACTTACAGCCACTATAAGAATAAGAACATAAGCAATATTAGCTAGAGTACATTCAGTCATTTATCATTATGAGTATTTATATTTTCCAAGAATAGCAAAAACTTTTCCAATATCTTTTTGAACACAATATTTACCCTTAATCATAAAGGTGAGTTTCTCCAAGGCAAGAGAGCTTGATAATGTAGATATCCCAAGCTTTTAATCGGGGTCCGGTTATAGATTTCCAGGACCTTGCAAAATACAAAATACAAATATAGTATAATATTTGGCCTGCACCAAACAATAAATTATGGACTTTTGATCAGCATTGCTTATTTGGGTTTCAGTGGGAAAAATTCATAAGATACACAACCTCGGACAGGGATTAAGTTTAGTACCGACAATTAATAAAATTTTAACCAAAACCTCCTTCCAAAAATCCTGAATCTCAGGACATTCCCAAAGGCAGTGAGTCAAATTGCCTTTATCTCCACATTTAGGGCATGTATCCGGAATGTTGGAATTAAATTTATTTAGTAATATTGGAGTAACATATGTTCTCATCAACCATTTGTATTGGATTAACTTAAATTGAGTATTAATAGATTGTGTCTGTGCCTTCAGACAAGCCCTCTGAGATTCCTCTACTGTTATATTACATTTCAGGTCTTCACACCATGCCAATCTTTTGTGTTCTGAGGATGTCTGGGAGCTGTCTTTGATGATGTTATAAAAGCGGGATATTAGGCCCTTCCTCAAATGGTAATTTGTTGCCAGCTCTTCTATAGAAGTAAGAGTAGGTAATGTTAGAGACTTTTGAGTACCCAAGAGAAAACTTCTGATTTGCATAAACTTAAAAAAAAATGTTTAGTTGGAATATCAAATTTCTGTTTCAAGTTGTCAAAACCCATCATAATTCCTTTATCAAATAAATCTGAAATTTTGCATAAACCTTTAGCATACCATGTTTTAAAACCCATGTCTTAAAACATGGTATGCTGCCTGGTTCAAATGTCATATTGCCCCAGATCAGGGAGAATTGGGATAGTGTTGGTATTTCACTTTTGAATTTATGTACATCATACCATACTCTGATAGTGTTTTTAACAAAAGATATGAATTTAGGGATAAGGGAGTGGTGTTTATATTTTCTATATTTACCCACGGCAGAACAGTTGCTGAAAACCAGCAGGATGTACTAGAGAGCTGAGCAGCCCAATAATACCATTTGAAATTTGGGACACCTAGCCCTCCTCTGTCATATGGAAGATATAATAATGATAAACGTAATCTGGCTCGTCTGTTGTTCCAAATGAAGTTATTTAGGATTGTTTGGATTTGTATAAAAAAAAAACGTCAGGAGGATTAAGAGGGATAGCCTGGAAAAGATATAGGAGTTTAGGGAGAACGTTCATTTTGAGAATATTTATACGGCCAATCATAGATATAGGCAAGGTAGACCATCTCCCGTGATTCCATTATTGAATTAACCACCGTCAGTGAAAAGTAACATTTTTGTTCTTACAAATCTAGCCTGTAACTTAGACAAGCACAGAAACTGAAAAGATTCAGAACATAGATTGTACCAGAGAGCCATTTAAGTTTTTGTTGGTGTTACTAAAAACACTTTTTATGTTGACTTGCAATAGGCTTTGATGCAACATCATGTACTTTGTGCTTCCCATTAAAAGGTGGAGGAGGCAGACCAGATCTTCCTGCTCATGAAGGAGGACTATCGGATATCTAGGAATGTGCGTCTAGCATGGTTTCTCAGGAATTTGAATCAGATCATCTGGCCAGCCCCTACATCTGAATTGGTAAGTTAGTTCAGCTTCACAAATAGGTAATGTTTTGTACCTTAGTTTCTCCCTGATCTGTTTTCACGTTTTCTGTGCGTGTGTGATAAAATCGCACGCGGGGTTGGGTGTGATCTGCTTGGCCAATCACACAGTAAAAAATCAAACCTTTTGAATTTAATTCCAGCTATATTGTATTTTTATTCTGACACTAAAAAAACTATTCTACGGAACCTGTAAGGGGACATGGAGAAAAAAAAAAGCAATCCCAATTTATTTTCTCACAATCTCTGGAAACTTTCTCGAGATCCCAAATTACTTTTTTGATGAAAGATACTGACGGTAGTGGAAAAATAGGTGGAATCGCCCTTCATCCATTTCCTGAATTGGAAGCTACAATCGGACATGAACTTCAGCTTCAGGTCTCTTAGCATAATATTCTAATCTGGGACATCTCTAAACCGTAGTAAACATGGTGAATGGTCCTTTATGTGTCTTTTTTAGACTCCAGCACCACTACCGTCTTTGCATTAACTATATAAACAGCCTTTCCACCCCAAACAAGAACGTGTGATTTTTAAAAAGTTTTTAGGGATCTTGAGGAAGTAAGTCAGGATAGCTTTTTTTTACACTTTACATTACACTTCCTAGGTGAGACTGCTCAATGATGTTCTTTCTTTGCTGTGCCATTTCCTCATTGTTGTGAATTTTGTGTCCCATTTATGATCAAATCACTTGCACCAAAACTGATTTTAACAAATGTCTCTCATTATTCTCATAATATTGCGAATGATATCTCATTGATGTTTGATTTTTTTTTAACAGCAAAACTCTGAAAATGAGTTGGACTTGGCTGCTGTCCAACCGAAAGGATGGCAGCCAGATTCCATCCCATCTACAGCCCCCTGTGTTTTGATGCCATCCACCCGGGCAACCTTTCTGGCCCGCAGGTATCGCTTCATCATTGAGCTGGACCTCAGCCCTTCCACAGGGATTGTGGTAAGAGTTGCAATCAGAAGTTAACAGGCAGACATCTATAAATGTTTTGTATGTCAAATTTCAGGATTGATCTTTTCTAAGGTTGGAATGACTGTACATAATGGTTATAGCTGGGTATGTGTTGTTTGTTTTTCTTGAGGACCTCACAATTCAATTCAATATTGCTTTAAATACTTTGATATTGAATTTAATGTGTTTTCTTTAAATTGAACAGTGCATATTAATGAACATATGATAATGTCATAGATACACCAACTTTAGCAAGATTCAAATTTCCACCCATTGTCCTATAAAAGAAATGTACAAATTTTGCACATAAAAATAAGGAATACGATAAAAAAATATGTTCTATATGGGGTTGGGAAAACCTATTTTAAGATCCCTTAATATAGGAATATTTGTATTGCATCTTGAACAGCCATGGTGCTATACATTACTTTAACAATGTCTACATTAACATGTAAATTAAACTTCATTCTCCTTTTCTAATTGTTGTTTTTGTTGTGTCTTGTTTTTTTACTGTACAGTGATCTTGAGTGTCCGAAATCCAATTTTTATTATTATTTTTATTATTCAGTTTATTATTCTGTAATTCATAAGATTGTCCTCTGTTTAGACTTTTGTTACATAAAAAGGTTCTAAAAGTATATAGAATAAAAAACATCTTAAGCATTTCATATTGCACACTGCCCCAACTCAATATTGAGACTTGGCTTGTCTGATTTGCCAAACATATGGGGTGGATAATGTATTATTTGATTTGTCCTGGTTTGTACTCTGCAGGATGACAGCACAGGAGAGATGATCTTTGATGAAGTGTTTCATGCATTGTCTAAGTGCCTGGCTGGATTTGCTCAACCATTTAAAGTTCCTGGAACAGATCAGCTTTTCAAGCCCAAGATATTCATCACCATTTTGGTTTATTCATCAATAATTGGCCTCTCTTCTCACCAGGTTATACATTATCCTGCATTTCATCCACTTAACTAACGCAAGTTTTCTTTTAATGACATGAGAGAGATGGTGTGTTTGTATTTGTGTGCGTGAAAGTGTGGGAGTGAATATATAGGTAACCATATTCTAAAATCTATCTATTGTCTTATTTGGTTTGAATGGAACTGCAGTGAAATTCAAAATGTAATGTTCAGTTTTGTTTTTCTTTTGTACACAGTATTGGTGTTAGGGCAGTCTGTGCATACCATTCTAATTTGTAGCTTTTTACAACTGATGTATCAATTCCTTGCTGAGTGTTGATTTCCCTTGCAGGTTTTGGTACAGGGATGCCAGCTTGATAAAGCAAACCTGAATGAGTTCCTACATCAGATCTATCAAAAGCTCAGATCTCTGGAGAGCAACACAGCAGAAGTCCTGCATCAGCAGCAACAACAGGTATGCCCTATAAGCTGCGTTGCATGTAGTTTTGTTGATGTTATAAATGTTTGACATTCCATCACTGCATACTGTGATGGAATGCCCAACATGTTCACCAAGTCAGATGCATCAGAGATGGTCAAGAAACAGTGTTCAGAGAGCTGGTTGACCACTCGGTGGCATGGAGTGGAACTAATAATTTTGTCTTGAATATAAACATAAATAAAATGATTATAGATTTCAAGAGGAACAAGGTTAAATCAATCATCATGGGAGAAGATTTGAGCAACCTAAATACTTCCGAGTTCACTTGGATAACAGACTAAATTGGAGTTGCAACAGTAACGCTATGACATGACTGGACAGAGCAGGCTTTACTTCTTGAGGAAGCTTTGGTCATTCATTGTTTGCAGCAAGATACTGCATATATTCTATACATCTATTGTGGAGAGAACAATCTCCCTCCTGCCATCGCCTTGCAGCACCAGAACCAGGGACTTAAAAAGGATTGATGGAGCAAAGAAGGATTCTTTATAAAATGAAGAAAATTGCAAAGAACCCACAGCATCCTCTTCATGAGATTGAGGAGGAGGATGTTCTTACGTGTCATCCTCTTTATTGTTTCAACAACATTTAATTTCCCTATGGGATTAATAATGTGTTTTTGAATTGAATTGAAGCAAATAAGTGTTAACTCTCAAAATCTCAATCTCAGCATGCATTAGATCAGTACTTCTCAAATAGTGAGGCTTGTCCCCAGTGGGCATGGTGAGGTGTTAGGGAAGCCTCGAGAAGCAGGATTTTATAATTTTCTTTATTTTACCTAGTGGCCAGTAGAAATAGCCTACACATCACTGTTGTAAACGGAGCTGAGGATACAAGCACGGATGTTTTGAAATATATCTACCGTGATAGAGGAGAGATGGAGAAGTTTGACTGTAAAAAGAAAAACGGAGGCACTGGTCAGTAAAACAAGTATAACAGAGTTTTATGGCAAGGCTAAGAGATTTATTTATTTTTTTTAAATAATATTGCGAGAACCAAATCATATTAGCAGAAATAGTTATACTATTGTCAGAATAGTATAACTATTCTTCCAGAAGAAAGTCGTTAAATTGAGTAAAAAGTCATTTTAATGAGAGTAATCTGTGATAAGACCAGCTCATCACGCCTGGCTTTTTCTTTGAAATAAAAAGTCGTTTCAACAATCGTTTAAAGTTCCGGCGGCTTTCAAATATTTTACACATTTATTTTGAATGGAACCCTTGTCTTTGTTCTAGGAGTGCTACCGAGTAATTTATTAAGTAAAGAAAAACTGTACCAGTTTGGAATCCTTGTACTGGTAGCAAAGAAAATGATTACGATATGTTGGTATAGACCTTTACCTCCCACTATACATCAATGGAGAGAGAGAATAGTGAGTGTTTATACAATGGAGAAAATAACAGCAAATCTAAACCTATCCATTGATTTATTTAAGAAAAGGTGGAAAACTCTCAAAACTCTCTGAGCTGTTAGCCTTCTATAGAGAAGCTTGTTAAACCTCAGGGCTTATTCCATCACACTATAATTATCTAACTATCTGTTTTTATCTGTTAAGAAACACTGGCGCCTTGCTGTAGTACGTGTGGTGAGGCATTAGTCGCTAACAGCCTGCTGCAACTGCTGTAGGGAGAGGTCAACAGGAAACCTATCTGACTGGTTCTTCTGAGACTCTGGCTTACATTCTCTAACAGATTGAGCAATTCTAATGTGGTTAAATGAGGGAAATAAATAAATAAAATCGCTAAAAGAAATAATAAAACAATTTTTACTTCACAAAGGATTATCCCTTTATTTTATGTTTGTACCGTATTTTCCGGGCTATAAGTCGCAGTTTTTTTCATAGTTTGGCCGGGGGTGCGACTTATACTCCGGTGCGACTTATGTGTGATGAAATTAACACATAATTATATCATATCGCATGTTATTTTCACACTAAACCGCAAGAGGGTGTTCTAGGCCTGTATTCTTCTGTCTCCGGAGTTAGCTTTGTTGTTTACAAGCGACACCGAGGATGAAGATTTCATTGCGTTTAGTGATTTGGAGACACGGATGGTTTGGTAAACTTGTTAGCATGTTATTTATGCTATAGTTATCTGAATAACTCTTAGTATGTTATGTTAACATACCAGGCACGTTCTCAGTTCGTTGTTCAATTATTGAGCCTGTTGTTGCCTCTATTCTATTTTTATTGCCTTTCAAGATGGCATGTCTGTTCTTGGTGTTGGATTTTATCAAATAAATTTCCCTCCAAAATGCGACTTTACTCCGGTGCGACTTAAATATGTATTTTTCTTCTTTATTATGCATTTTATGGCTGGTGCGACTTATAGTCCGGAAAATACGGTAATTGTTTTTTATTTTTATATATACTCCACTGATCAGTAGAGAAAAGATGCTTTGGGATTTCAGCTCGCCGAGATGTTCAGATGTTCTTGTTCAACTGATTTGTTTGTACTGGAAATTGATGCTTGTGAATTAATGTGCTGCTAAATATTGAATTTGAATACAGAATGGTTTAAATAACCAATAAAATAAAGTCTTGTTAAAAAAAAAAACAAGTCCCGGTGGCTGATAATTTGATTCTGATATGTTAAAAGCTTAAGTATTTTCTTATTTGTGAAACCAGTACCAACAATAACTTTACAACGTTGTACAACTTTACTTGTATTTAATACACAGACCAAAAAACTTAGTCTGACCCTACTCCATAATAAGTGAGTAACTGTAGCTGGCAGGAAAAGACCAGGAAATAGACAAATCCTGCCTTTCTACTGTTAATGTAAAAAGTTATGCACTTAATCTCTTTGACAAGCTGAAATATAAGCAACATTGTTTCAAGGTTTGCACAATATATGTTAAAAATCTATACCTTTTGAAAAACAAGCTCAAGAAGCTTACTAGTAACCATTATTTAAATTTTTTTTTTCTCCGAAGAGTTTTTGCGGCGCCAGTGGCTTGTATTTTTTTGCGATAGTAGGCTGACAGGAAAGAGGGCGAGGAGAGGGGGGAAGAAATGCGGCAAAGGTCGCCGGGACCGGGAGGCAAACTCGCGACATCCGCGTCGACCATTATTTACATTTTTAAAATATTTTACAGTGAACCCTTGATATAACGCAGTTCACCTTTCACGGCCTCCACTGCTTCACGGCGCAGTGGAGTTAAATTACATGTCAATGTTGTTGGGCTGAACAAAGGTCATACATATCCAGTTTGGCGCCAATCGGACGATCCACGTGTGGATTTAGAGACAACCGTATGAATATGGCGAGGGACTGCAATTCGCCATTTTGGCACGCCCACACAGCTCAGCAAGCAGCCAGCATTAACAGACATCATCACCTTATTACTTAAAGTCAGTTTGCACAGGATTAAATCCATACAAATAATAAAAGTAAAAGTAATATATCCAGCATAAACAGGTGACTTCCTGTTAAAAGTGGGCGGGACTAAGGTGATGTCATCAAATGACCATGTAATTGTGATGAGGACTTGTCTGTAGAGAGACATAGGAAGTCTGATGCAGCTGTGATGTTTCATGTGGAAATTATTGAACCTTGATGTTTCATGGCGAATAGTCAAAGTTTGACACTTGGCCACACCCACACTGTGCAGCCAGCACTGACAGAGTTCATCATCATATCATTTTAAGTCAGTTTGCACAGGTTTAAACCCATATGAATCATAGAAAAAAACTATCTCCAGCATAAAAAACAGGTGACTTCCTGTTTGAAGTGGGCGGGGCTAAGGTGATGACGTCACTTGACCATGACAATGTGATTAGGACTGGTCTGTAGTGAGACATATGAAGTCTGATGCATCTGTAACCTTCCACATGGAAATGATTGAACCTTGATGTTTCATGGCGAATAGTCAAAGTTTCACACTTAGCCATGCCCACATACTTTGATGTACGGGAAATCCTTTGATAACTTTTGACCTTTGACCCCTCAAGAGTGTGCTGAGTGATTCTGAAAAACTGTAGGAAGAGTTCGATCAGATATGACGTCTATAAAAAAGAGAAAATGACGGCTTTAATCCAAAATGGCCAACTTCCTGTTGGGTTTAAACCATAGCTCCAGGAGACTTTTTTGTACGTCCTGACAAGATGGACATGTGTACCAAGTTTCGTATTTCTAGCTTAAAGCATGGCAAGGGTCTAATCATTTAAAGTATTCTAGGGGGCGCTATGGAGAATTTAGGCCACATCCACCAAATTTTGTTACAGAATCTTGTCGGGGTGTGGATAAGGAAGCATCCCAGTGAGAATGGAGCAGCTCGGCCCGAAACTGTGGAATTCAGAGGCAAACGTATGGCAGCGGCTTTACAGGTCACTTCGCCACGCCGCCACGCCCACCTGCTCCATCGAACTCGGTCGGGGTTGGAATCCACAACACACCAACATGTCTTCAGTCTCTGGACACAGTTTCATGATGATGAGGTCAAAGGGTTAATATAGCGACCGATCACAGTAAAATATGACACTTCCTGTTCTCAGGGGGCGTGGCCTAAGTGATGTCATCATTTGACCATTGAGTATTGTAGGACACCCAATGATGATCAATCACTGAAAGTTTGGTGCCTCTGTGTGTTTTTTGTGTAGGAGACACAACAGTTTATTCTTTCATGAGTAGGTGAACTTTGGCCCCTGGTACCGCCCCTTCAGCATGCTCAAAAACTCACAGTTTTGATATCTTTAGATTGGCCATGCCTTATGAACAGACTGACCAAGTTTGAAGCCGATCGATCGAAATCCCTAGGAGGAGTTTGCTCAAATGCGAGGGTTGTAAACCGCAAAAATGGGGTCAAAATCGGACCTTCAATCCAAAATGGCTGACTTTCTGTGATACTTGCACTATGATGTTAATTGTAAATTGTGAGCGTCTTGGGGAATTTTGGTACATGAAAGTGTACCAAATTTTATGTCTCTAGGATGAAGTAAGGGAATAGGAGAAGGTCTTTTGAAAATTGAGCCGTTTCTTTTGCAATTTTTGCGACAACCTTAAAATACGTAAATTTTAAACTGGCTTGACGGGTCCGCCAAGTTTGGTGAGCTTTTGAATATGATAAAGCCCCCTAAAAGGCAATTAATTTGGGTGGAAGTATAAGAATAAAAACAATAGGCCTTCGCAGCGCTTTGCTGCTCAGGCCTAAAAATAAATGTAACAACTTCACTGATTTCGCCTATCACGGGTTCTTTTTGGAACGCAAGCCCCGCGAAAAATGAGGGTTCACTGTACTGTAAGTTTAAAAACGTTCATCCCAGTGAATTATTTGCACTTTTTCTCTTTTGAAAAAACTCTTTCAGTAGTAGGGTACTGAACTTGAAAAAAATTGTTTTGAGACTTAGAGCAATAAAACAGCTGTTTTTTTTTATAAGTTGCTTTTTGTTGAAATTTTTTAGAGCACAATCAAGAAAAAAGTTTGAACAATACATAGAAATTATAAGAAACAGAAAAGACAAAACAAACAAACTGCACACTAGGGGGGACCCTTAATTAAATAACACATACCCCCAGGGGTCCCTTTATATTCAAAATTATTCCTGTAACGTTAACGTGACATTTGTCCATTTTTCCCATTTGTCCTGGCATTGCTCTTCCTGTATCCTTAGTACGTGTGTTAAAATCTCCATCTCAAATAATGAGGGTACAGTCTGTATCCATTCCTTTGTAGTTAAGGTTGGCACCATTTCCTGGTCTTTGCCGTTTTGGCAGTCATCAACAAAATTTTAAACAAATAAGTTATTTTTAAGAACAACATTTTCCAAAAGACCAAGATATAAAACCAAACTGGTCCTAGGTATTGTAGCCTAATATTGTTACAACCTCTTTGTGTATTTTGTTCCAGAACTGTGTAACTCTGTGACAAAGCCAGAAATATGTGTATGGTTAACATTAAACGCTCCGCAATCTTTCCAACTTGGTTGAACTCTAGATTTGAATTTACTGGTAATTTTGGGTTTAACAAAAAGTCTGAATATTTTCTTCCATCAATATTTTATCCAAATTCTAGAAGAGCATGTTGTAATTCAGGTCTTCCAGATATTCTTTTGTTAGTATTAGTTCCAATCCCTATTCCCATTTTGTTTTAATATCCAATGTGTTAGTGCCTCTACTTCCTAACAAATATTATAAAGATACTGTTCTGTGTTTTTTACTCTTATAGGTTTCAATCAGCATTTTGACCATCACATTTTCATTGAGGCCTATTTTATGTTTCATCTATTTTATGTTATAAAAGTCCCTTAATTGTAGGTATCTAAAATGTTCTTGGGTTCTTAGAGCAAACTCTGGTTGCAGTTCCTGGAAACTTTTAAAGTGCCCATCTTTAAGGACTACATATAATAATGTTAAACCTTTTTCTAGCCATTGTTTAAATTGTGGGTCTTGAATAACATTTATTATAAGCTGGTCACTGTATGAGACATAATTGTCTCCCTGGGAGTTTTCACACCTGATAGTCCGGTAGACTCAGTTCGATTGGGGATCGAAATTGCAACATTTGTTACATTTTCAGGTCTGTCGTTGGCATTCACACTACACTGTGTCAAATGACTCAAACTAACTGAAAAACCTGTACCTCCAAGGGGGAAATTCTTGGTGGCACTGCACCAAGAACTCCTGAAGGAATCGACACAAAAACCTCTGCAGAAGACATAGAGCAGAGACTCTTTTTGGTAGCAGTCCAGTGATGTCAGTAATGAGTTACTGACGTCGGAGCACTTTTTTCAGTAACGAGTAATCTAACATGTTTCTATTTCAAATCCAGTAGTGAGGCTACAACTACTTATCGAAACCACTTTGCGTTACAAAAATTCCCTTCTCACCCCACCGCGGGTGGTGTTTCTTCCTCCTCTACCAGAGGCCTGGGAGCTTGAGGGTTCTGCGCAGTATCTTGGCTGTGCCTAGGACTGCACATTTCTGGACTGAGATGTCTGATATTGTTCCTGGGATCTGTTGTAGCCACTGTTCCAGTTTGGGGGTGACTGCCCCGAGGGTTCCGATGACCACAGGCACCACTGTGGTCTTCACCTTCCAGGCCCTCTCCAGTTCCTCCCTTAGGCCCTGGTATTTCTCTA
>CAEFZY010058270.1:0-15133 GCA_903066815.1 Brachyrhaphis roseni
GCCCTCTGGTTTAGGAGGAAGGGCAGTTGTGCAAGGTTCTGGGTTCTTCTTCATCTTCTTGGCCGCTTTGATGCTGAAGGGAGGGAGTCTGTATCTTTTTCCGGAGGGCAGGACACTGACCAGTTTGTGGGCAGGATGGTTTGCATCTCCCACAATCGTGACTGCTTTCTGGGTGAGGCGGGTGGTGTACAGGTCTTGCAGGGCAGGGAGTGGGGCACCAACAATCTTGGAGGCTGTGATATTCTATTGGTGATATTCTAAATTACTCATAGGATTCTTTCTCACTGCCTTGCTTGAATTAAATGTCGTAATAACCTCTCGGCATTCTTATTTATTTCCAAATGGATTTATTAATATTTTTATTCCTTAAAAGAAACTTACTCTGACAAAAGCATCAAAGTTATATTCTACAGCCAGAAATGGCTTAGGTGAGGCAACTATAGTTTGTTGTGCGATAATGATAGCTTTCAGTTCAGGCCTCATTGACCACCTGGCAGTCAGATGAACCACTTTTCATGTCGGCATTTTTATTTGGTTGCTTTTTTATTTACTTTATGTGCAAGCAGTAAATGTGTAATTATGAAACGCAGCTGCTAATGTCAGTGATCTTCAACCTAATTCATGTACCCTTTGCCCCGCTTTATTGATTGTTCCTGACTATTAGAGAAGGAAGAAAAACTTGGCTTCTCATGGGCACGTCTTGAAACCTTTATACAGAAATAAACTTGTACATAAATGGCAAATATCGAGCCAAAAGGGGAATGGGGGAAGGAAAAAAAAAAAGAGAACACAGAGAATTTGCCAAGCAGAACAATTTTTATTGCTTAAAAACAGACGAGGGCCGAAAGTCCTCTGTTAACGGCTCTGAGTGAAACCAGCGGTGTTGCTGCAGTCCCCAGGCGATGGTGAACTGTTTGCGTAGCTTGTGCCTCCTCTCTGCCTCTTTGTGTTTCTGCTTTGAACCATGACAAGACAAATGCCGAGGGGAATGTGGACAGAAGAAGTGAGGAAAATGTTTGTAAAATTCTAGAGGAACATGACCACAGATGTTCTTATTTTCTCATTTTTTGTTAATTTTTCTAACCTTTTTCCTAAATTTAAAAACATTCCTTCCCTGGCTGTTTTTTTTTTTATTTATTTTTCCATGTTTCTTTTATTGTTTTTTCCATTTTCTTCTTGTGTTGCAAAACATACAATTCTAGTTAACTCTTTTTTTCTCGTATGCTTGTGTCTTCGCTAAAATAATCCACAAACTTGCATTTAATCCATTATTGTCTCTTAACCCTCTTCTTAAATTATTCTCCACTACTTTTTCTGCTGTTTTCTTTCACCTACATGGCGTTTGAGTTACTTTATCAATATAGGCTCATGCTGTGTGATAACATTGTGAATAATATTGTTAAGAGAAAATTAAATTTGTGAAATTGAGTTAAAAATTGAAGCGGGGAACGTGTGGCCTGTGTCTGCACATGAGTGTGTGGGGATATCGACTTACCGGTCACAAGCATTTCCAAACACGCACACATGAACACACACACTAAACCTTTTCATCCTCACACACTTTTCATATCTCGTCTTATTTTTTGGATACTATAATCCAAAATCTTCCTTTAGGAATAATAAAACATGTAATGGAATTACTTTCAAAGTCAACAATGCAACATTCTCAAATCCCGCATTTGTGTAATTGTTTTGATTCTTATCACAGACATATCGCAGAATGTCTTAAATCTATTTTTCTTTAAAGCAAATAGTTCTATATTAAGATAATTTAACTAGTGAACCCTTGTTTTCACAAAATGTCTGAATTAATTTGCCTTAAATTTTACCAGTCATAATTGCTAACTGGAATGAAAATGGACACATTGTTTTCAAAATTGTCTATAAGAAGACACCAAAGTAGTAAAGAGAGCATATCTGTGTGTAAGTTAATTTCTTGTTAAACCTAGATGTTTTGTATGGAACATTAATAACAACCTGCATTATGAAGACCAAGAAACACATCAGACAGGTCATGGATCAGGTTACGAAAACATTGCATTCTAACGTCTGAAGATCTCATAGTGCACTTTAGTCTATCAACTGAACAACTGGAAAGACCACAGCAAACCTACTGACTCATGGCAGTCCACCTAAACAGACAACATTAAAGACAACATTAATCGCAGAAGGAGCCAAGAGGCTCATAGTAACTCTAGGCGCTTCACAGCTCCAATGAGGGAATCTGTTGACAGGAAAACTATTGAAGAATGTGATCTGGTGGGGTGGTGGGGTGCTGTGGTGGCGCAGGGGTTAAGCACAACCCACATAAGGAGGCCTTAGATGCAGGTTTAATACCTGGCCTGGTGACCTTTGCTGTATGTGTTCCTTATCTCTCTTTACTTACTTTCCTGCTTTAACATTTTCAAATAAAGGCCATAAGAGCCAAAAAAAACCCCTTTAAATAAAAGAATATGCTCTGGTCAGATGAGAACAAAACTGGTCTATTTGGCCCACCTGCAAAACTCAATGTTTGGCAGAAATCTTATAAGACCCATCATTCTGAACATGATATACCCACAGAAACATGGTAGTGGCAGAATCAATCTCATCTTCTGTAGGAATAGCAAAGTTGTTTAGAACTGATAAGAAGATTAATTCAGGGCAATGCTGAACTAAAACCTGCAAGAGGCTCCAGAAAAATCAATGCTGTTTGAGCAGAACATCAACTGCAAATGTACAGCTAGAGCTACAACGAAATAGCTTAAGTTATGTATAATTATATGTTAAAGAGTCCAGACCTAATTCCAATTAAAAGGTTGTCACAAGATTTGAAAACTAATGTTTGTTGATGTTCTCCACCCAATCTGACTAAACTTGAGCTATTTTGTGAAGACAAATATTGCAGCTATTTTAGTCTCTAGATTTGCAAAGAGCTGTTAGAGCAGATCACAGAAGACCTGCAGGAATAATTGAAGCAAAATATGGTTTTGAAATGTTTTGACTTAGGAAGCTTAAGAAAATGTGTGCCACACTTTGAAATCTATTCAATTTTCTGTCTTAGAATCATTCTCTGCTTTGTGCTGCTCTCTTTTGTGAAATCTTAAAGACATACACTGAAGTTTGAGGTCACAATGTGTAAAAAACTTAAAATGATATGAGCAATTTTGCAAGACATTGTACACAAATTGGTCAGCATTTATAAATTGTGCAACTATGTCACGCTTACTGGTAGGAGAATCTGCATAAACTACATTTATTTATCCAAAATGAAAATATTGCCGTTTGGAATAAAAATCCCTAAAGTACTCCAGTGATGGCAGTGATAAATCTATCTGGCATGATTCTTACTACTATACGGGTTGCACTTTGCCAGAAAGCTCTCCATAGATCACTCAGGGTTACTGATATGACAGCCAACATTTATTCCTCAAGAGGTCCTACACAGTATAATAAGATTTCAACATACCACTGAAGGCACAACTCCAAGTTCAAACTCATTGTTCTTCCAGGAAAGCCAGCAGATGACTGAGCAATATCTGCTTATATTGCAAATATAAGCAAAATAAGCAGATTTTTTTAAATTTATTTTTTATTATTATTATTTTGCAATGACACGCAGTCACTGGTTTTCTTTTCAGAAGCAAAACTGTGATGTCAGCACATTTCAGGGATGAATAGTGTCCTTTTCTAAATAGTGAACATACACTAATCAGATCTGAAGCAGACTGTTTAGCTGTTTTGCTCTTGTTTGCCTTCCAGTTAATGGGGCCTACTGCTCAGAGAAGGACGGCAGCTCTGAGCTGAGTGATGCCGAGGGCACCCTAATGCGATGTGGGCAGAGCCTGCCACTGCCAGCGGGGGGCCACTCAGAAGGGCTCTACCCCCCAAGCCTCCACTGCAGCAGACCAGCATCCGACCTCCTTCTGCAGGACGGCCCGCATCATGAAAGCAGGTAAAACTATCACAACTGCTTGCTTTTTTTTTTTCATTTAAAGTTGTGAATATGACTTAATTTGAACATAGTATTTCTGATAAAATGCAGATAAATTATGTTGACACAAGTGATCATACATACATTATTTACACAAATGCAACTTATCGCTATGCAAATCTTTAATGTTTTGAAGAATATCAAGGCAGATTTCTTGATAGTAGCTTTAACATATTTGTTGCCTATCCACCAACATTCTATTCTTTCATATTGTCCCTCAATATCATCTATAGAGCCAAACAGGTAAAGGTGCTTCTGAGTAAAAAGAGAGGTGACCAATTCTTTTATTAAAGACACTGATGACATGGTCTCCCAGTTCTTCTCTCCAATCCTGACTAGCGTTAGCTCTTTTCTTTCTTTGCCTTCCCTGGTAAACTCAGGGGAAGGGACAAAGACGATAGCTGCATGAGACAGACAGGAGAAAAGC
This sequence comes from Brachyrhaphis roseni, assembly GCA_903066815.1. Classification (NCBI taxonomy): domain Eukaryota; kingdom Metazoa; phylum Chordata; class Actinopteri; order Cyprinodontiformes; family Poeciliidae; genus Brachyrhaphis; species Brachyrhaphis roseni. The sequence goes on from CAEFZY010058270.1 coordinate 4,401, forward strand.
GAGCTCTTCTCACATCACTCAGGGGCTTTGGACAAAATCCATAATGAGCCAGCTGACAGGAATGATTATGTCGGAGATCACAGCAACGCATGGGGAAACATGACCCGGGTTATCCATTCAGGAGGGCAAAGATTCCCACCATAATACACAGTATTGTAAACGGTGACCCTTCATAGGGCGCAATTATGCCACCAAAACAGGTGACTCCTTATTTATCCCCAATGCTGGGTTGGGTTTAACCCCTTTGTGTCATCAAAGCCTGTCAGATGGACACACTAGCCAGTGGCCTCTCAGTCTCAGAAGCCACCCTTACCTCCCCCGTCTCACTCTTCTTTGTCTTAAATGCTCATTCATATCCTCTCGCTACAAGAAGATCCTATTTCAGTTAGTCATAAAACAACTCTGGATCATAGAAAGGCTGTTCTCCATGATTTGTAACATAACTTTGCAGTTTTGTTTCATTTGTATCTCCGCCATGGTGAACATGAGGTTTGTCTGAAGCATTTTGAGAAGAATGTATCAGTCTGTGTCTGTCAACGGAAATAAAACTAGTACAACTCATATTGTGTCTCCCTTACAGAAGCACCTCCGCCTTCCAGAGAGCCCCGCCTGGTGCCAGCATGGCTCTCTCCTCTGCCCCTTACCCGATTAAACAGGAGAACTCAATCGGACACAAGACCTCCGGCGTTCAAGGCCCGTCTCAGGCTGCGTTTCAGGCCTGTAGGGCAGATCAAGCTTTGGAGGCATCGAGAGACAATATAGCTGCGGCCCTGCATGCTAGCACTAACAGTAATGGCGTATGCACGGTGAGCTGTGCAGGTAGTGCCGTGTCAGGAGACGCGGTGCAACCTTTTAATAATGGAGATGGCTCCTCCCCACTGGCTTTGTCCCCAACTGGCTCCCATCATTCAGCGCGTCGGCTCAGTGCTAGCGATGTGAAGAGACGCTGCCTTTCCCTGGCCTCACAGTCTACTGCCGCTGCTGGCACCAGCAGTGTCGCCACAACGGATTCACCATCAGCCACTGGGTCGACCTCCAACGAGATCAATATCACCGCAGCCATCTGCTCCTCCCAGATGTCGATGGTTGCCTGCGTCAACGGATTCCGCACTAACCTCTCCCCCAGCAACGCTAGTAGCGCCGGCTTGTCTTCGTCGTCCTCCTCCTCTTCTTCTACATCCCCACCCTCTATCTGCTGCCAGCGGGAGGTCCCTCGGAGACCCCCACGTCACAGCAGCCCCCAGCAGTCATCACTACAGGAGAGCTGTCAACTGTCCTCACCTGCCACCTGCCTCCTGTCCCTGTCCGCCTCCTCATCCTCTTCTTCGGCGTCATTAGTGGAGCCGGAGACGGGCCTAGGGCAGAGCCTGGGGCTTTGCGAGGAGCAGGTCCCCATGCTGCGGGGGCTTGGGGCTGGAGGAACAGCCGAGGAAAGTGAAGAGAGAGGCTTGGATGGGTTGGGACTACTGATGAGTGGGACCCTTATGTCTGGGACATTGAGCTCCAGTTCTGATGCTGGTTGCCTGTTGGATGGAGGTCAAAGATGTGGGGCAGCTCTCAAGCAGGAACCTCTTGATGACTTCTCTCCAAGTGAAGATGAACTCTTCCAGCACCACTATCACCACCATCATCACCTAAGTGGTCGCACTGGGCACCACCGTCACACTCCCCACCCATCTCGATCTGCCATGCCTCCTCCCTATCACCTGCACCAATACCTGGGCCCCAGTCAAGGGGGGCCACTGCAGCACCAGAGTCAGCAGACAACACAAGCCTCCTCTCTGGCATTAAAACAAACCTCCGGAGGCCCCCCTGCCACCCACACAACCTCGGAGCGCGAAGACGTCAGAGGAGGAGCGCAAACGGATAAGCAGGTGTGTCGCTGGATCGACTGCAGCGCCGCTTACGAGCAGCAGGAGGAGCTCGTTAGGCACATTGAGAAAGTCCACATTGACCAACGTAAAGGAGAGGACTTCACCTGTTTCTGGGCTGGCTGCATTCGCCGCTACAAGCCCTTCAATGCCCGTTACAAGCTGCTGATTCACATGAGGGTCCACTCGGGAGAGAAACCCAACAAGTGCATGGTGAGTCACCAAACAAAAACCAATCAATTACCATTCTGCAGAAATGGTGGTTTGACGTTCAACCAATATGTTTAAAATAACTGAGTGTTCCCTCATTGTCACCTTTCAGATTTTCTTAAATATATTTTTTTGGTTTTTGAGGCTGATGTCCTCAGAACAATGCTTTTTTTAAAAAACCCAACTGTATTTATAAAAAAATATTACGGAGCCCTCTAGAGGACATGGGAATTTTTTTTTCTTTTGTCTTCCCTCGCAAAACCTTTGTGTCCCCTTGCAATAATCTACCGATCAGTTGTGCGGCATAATTGACTACTGTAAGCCCTTCTTATGGTGGCCGCCGTACTTTATGCCTTAATACAAGGTTATGTAAGGTTTTTCCATGTATGTTAATATCTCCTTGTGAAATATCTGACATTTTATATCTTTTTCTTTAGTATAGAAAGGCACCACAAACCTGATGTAAACAGAAACTTTCCGTAAATAGGAAAGAAATAAAAATACATCTAAACTATTTGGACTAGTTCTGTCTCTGTTGTGTTCGTAGTCTGAATGGTTTAAAGGGCTGTTTTCATGTTCAGTTCCATCTCAGCCTTAACAGACATAAACATATAGTGAATAAATTGACTTTCAATCAATTTTTTGCAGCAAAGACTTAATAATAATAAACACGTTTTCACTGAGGCTCTGTGAGTGAAATAAGTAATTATTGATATGACAGGAGCACGGGGCTTTGACACTTGGGTGGCAGGTGTGTCGATGTGGGCGTGGCTGTCATCACGTATGTGTGGCTTTGTGTGTATGCAGAAGCGGGTGAGCGGGGTGGTCAGTCCTTGCAAAGTTTGGAGCATGATAATCAAAATGAAATAAATCGATAATTGTGACAGAAAAAACACGGACAGATGAGATTCCCCGAGTTAACCCAGTGCGGCCCTCTACCATCATTAGTTTGCCGTGCTTTATAATAATAAAACATGTTTATTATTATTAAGTCTTTGGTGCAAAAAACTGATTGAAAGTCAATTTATTCACTGCACGTTTATGTCTGTTAAGGTTGAGATGGAACTGAACATGAAAACAGCCCTTTAAACCATTCAGACAACCAGCACAACAGAGACATAATCAAAATTGTCAGATGACTGATTACCCCGTGATAATAACGCAGAAATAGTCCAAATTAGGATGTATTTTTATTTCTTTCCTACTTACGGGAAATAAGTTTCTGTTTATATCATAGGTTTGTGGTGCCTTTCTATACTAAAGAAAAGGATCTAAAACTTAAGATATTTCACAAAGGGATACTAGCGTTCATGGAAAAACCTCACATAACCTTATATTAAAGCAGAAAGTACGGCGGCCACCGTAAAAAAGGCTTACAATAGTCAATTATGCCGCTTGAACTGATCAGTACAGTACTGCGAGGGAACGCAGAAGAAAACATTTTCCCCATGTCCCCTAGAGGGCTCCATAAAATCCACATCAATTATGTAACTGTAGATTAAAAAAATAGAAATGGATTTACTTATCTGAGCACGGTGACGTTGCATTTTTTTTATTAAAAACATTATAGTGAAACAAAATCCATCAAAATAAATAGATCTGAGAGTCTATTTTTTTTATTGGTAGAGCTCCAGTTTTGCACATGCTCTTACAGATCAGCATGAAGCTGTCACTCCGTCCACATCCGATTACAAATGGAAAATTCCTTCAACCCTAGGACAGATTTGGTCCAAACACACTATTAGTCCACAATTTGTGTAGGGCTGAAGTCTTGTTTATTTTCACAAGTGCTTTGCTGTTTTTCTGAGAACAGATTCATATTCTGAAAATCCAGCACATATGGGAAACATAACCAAACAATGCCTACTTTTGATCCGTTTAAATGGGAGCTTTAAATTTTTAGCTGTCTCACAAGTATGAAGTGAATTGGCTTCAAATCCAAGCCACACACACGAGTAGAAATGTAGTAATCTGGTTAAAGGGAGCCACAGAGAGATGGTCTGCAATATCTTGCTCAATATGATGTTTTTCATTTTAAGCTCTTGTCAGGTTCAGTTAAGGTAGAAAACTCCTAACATACTAACCTGGTAAATAGAGAGTTCTTGTATGTTTATCAAATAGTTTTAAATCTTCTAGTATTAACTTTCAACTATATCCTATTGAAAATTCACTGACCTGCTGCTTCCTTGGGTAAAATAGTTGGAAATTTTCAGGGCGATCACAGCCGTTGCAGTAGCAGTTTCTGCATTTCATTGGTGTTGGTTGTTTGCAATTCCAGAAAACTGCTGTACAAAAATAAATGCATACAAACTTCAAGGAACTGAAATAATATTGGTAAAAACAATGTGAGAATATTCCTCCAAAAGAATGAGAGACTGATAAATTCATACTGAAAAGAACTACAGTGAACCTCTGCCTATTTTCAATTTAACATTCACAAGTTTATCTATTAGAGGATTTTTCTGTGGGATGTAACTCCAAATTATTCACAAAAAATTGTGCCTGTTTGCAGATCTTTTGGTAGAACATATCTAGAATGTTTGAAAGAAAACGCAACTTTGGAAGCTGACGTATGTTGACACAATGCTACTTGACACGCTATTGTCTGTTGTCTGCAAACCAGCCAAATTCAGGAGCTCCATTTATTTTCCATGGTGCTAATTGGCAGTATACCTCCAAGAGCAAATATAAGGAAGACCAAGGATGTTAGTTTCTATGGTTGTACTAAGATAGTTTCCACTATGCACATTGATGAATATAAAGGTATATTTGGTAGTTTGAACTATTAAACCAGGGTGTTTTATGTGGTTTTGGACAGGTCTCCAGTATTCACAAATTTCAGTTTTTTGCAGGCAGCTAAGGTTCCTAACGCTCTTCATTTTTGGGAGATAAATGACTATAGAATATGTTGCATGTTTTTGTGCATTTAAGGCCGGGTTGGGGTGGGAGCACCACGAAGCATTTATGTTTAGGATACCAAAATGGCCAGCAGCAACAGTCCAGTCAACTAAATGGACTGAACTTATATAGCGCTTTTCCAGTCATTTTGACCACTCAAAGCACTTTACACTAGAGTCACATTCACCCATCCGCACTCATAAACGCACACACATTTATACACTGATCGGTAGGCAATTTGGGGTTAAGGAGCTGGAATCGAACCTACAACCTTCCAATCGCAAGACAACTACTTTACCCACAGAGCCACAGACTCCCATTAACCATAATCATGGCGCCTCAGCCTACATCAGCTGCTCACCCATTTACTGAGCACTGCAGAGGATCTTACATTATGATGTATCTTTATTTATAGTCTGGCTACTTTGTGTAAAGTTCATGTATGCCATTATTTCTTGCATGGAAAATATACAGTATATATATGTTGGACTAACATTGGAGTTTGTTGGTGTTTAAGGAAGTTGAAACCCCTAAAATAAGCCCAATTAAATCTGTGCCACTAGCCTTTGTCTGATTTGCAGTAGACTCAAAAAAGTATTTATTTCAATATATATATATATCTAGATATATAGATATATATTGTATTTCTTAATATTGATACATTTAACCAGCTGGAAAAACAGATTTTCCTGTATTCAGAATCTCTGACTTAGGTAGTTTGACTTTTTGATTAAGCAGTATTTCATGGCTTGCTTTTTTTTGTTTAGGTTTTTTGACCTATTGTTGCAGATTTATCTTTTCCACGGGTGCTGTCAAATCACAAATGTGCAATGCGTGGAAATATCCTGCATACACACTCCAGGGTGTGACAGTGTTTTGGGGATGTTTGCCATATGTGAAGTTCAGAACAATTTGGCTCATTGTGGACAAACCTCTGGACTCTGTCTGAGACATGAGACACTGAAAGTTCTGCAACACACCTTAACCTCTCGATCACCCTTATTGCAAGCGCATAAATGCACAAACTGAGGAAGCTAAAATGGGCCCATTGTTTGCTTTGAGTTTCACAGTCCGAAGGATTGATGCTTGCACACTATGTTGGATTATAATGCATCAAGGAGGAAAGAAAATTTCAAAAGATAAACATAGAGTTCAAGAAAAAACTAAACATTTTTTACATTTGTTTTCAAAGTTCTGAATGTTTTAAGTATACTTCTCTTGAGAGGTTATAAGGAATTAATATTTTACCTGTAGTAAACAAGTCAAGACTGTTTGACACCATTTGTAATGGAGTTTGCTAGCATCTTCAAATAACTCCTTTATGTTACTGATAATGTGAATGGCATCTTTATCAACATTCAAACTGTCTTCATGTTTGTTTTGAAGAGTTATTCACAGATTATATAATAATTATTTACATGGGAATGGAGATGATAGGCCACTAATGGCCTTCCTGTGCAAAACACTCACTGTAAAATATTTGCAATTAGACACATTATGATATTCCTCAAGATCATCTGAAAGGTTCCAACACAGAATGGGCTGAAATCGATCCAACAATGTTATTGATCTGCTTCAGGAGGTAAAGACAAACCCCTGACCTCTATGAACTGTGAGAGGAAGATGAACCTGGTGCTCGTCTAAGAAAAATGTTGATTAGTACAATATTTCAAATATAGTGTACATCAACATTGCTTGTATTTAAAGTGCTGAACATTTTAAGATTCCCTGCATGAGGTCCACAATAGGAGATTTATATAATGGGGGAATGCGGTTTCATGCTTATGTAATGCAGTTGTGTTTGAAATAAAAGGAAAAATTATTATATTAGTTTATATAAACTGTTCTGCATGCATTAGTATTTCATCAATTTACAGTCATGTTCTGTTCTCAGTTCATGTTGCACACAGGAAACTTAGTGGTGGCACACCACCTCCACTGGTATTTCATGGTGAGGGATGTCCAAATTGTAGACCGCAGGTTCTGAAAATAACCTCATCCTGATGATGATTTTGAGATTGTAGTTGATTTAGGACTGTTGAAGTGGGTTTAGCCCCTCTCAGACGGACTCCTGGACAAACTAACCTGCATAGATACAGAATGAAGATGCTATGAGAGTTAGCTGCTGTAAGTAAGATATTAACTGCTTGTGTCTTTTAAACATAACCCCACTTCAGTAAGCTTAGACTAACACTTTCAGCAAATATTCTGCACATATGCAACCAAAAGCGTCTGTATGTATTTGGGTCTCAGCTCAAAACTTTCCAAAATTCCTTATTTTTTTGTCTGAGTTCCTGGACCTTTTGCCACTAGCCCTGATGCCTCTTATTTTTGTTGTGCTCATGCAATAGACTCAGGCATTTGAGTATTTGAGCTATTCGTGTAGAGGAAACAGTTGAGACATTCTGTTTTAGGACCCAGCTCTATAGAAAAAACAGGTCTAATCCTTTTATTATCTTTCCAGCGGCAGCTTCCAGCAGGCACTCATGAAGCAGGGCTCCGCTGACATCCAAACATAACACACCTCTCTCTCCTCTCGGCCTCGCTGCAAACAGTATATACTCTATCTCCCTTTACTTCATCCAGCTGGACAGCATTTGCTTCACGCTGTGTCTTGGCAAGAAAAAGTCATTATCACAACATATGAGCCGTGCTTTGAACCCCGAGTGGGCCTGTCACACTCCGTACCTGGATAGTATTTTAAGGACTTACCCATTCAAAATTATACACCGGGTCCTTCCATGTGTAGCTGCTCAATTTTGAGGGTCACGAAAACCTCTGCTGACTTTTATGAAAGTTTGTTTGGTTCCCACTCCCCCACCAATTAAAGCTGGTCCTGGGTTGTTGTGCAGAGGCCAGCGCTGAGGGACATGTGGCCAAAAAGGAAACAACATAATCTCTCAGCAATATCCTGTTGTATTTCATACCTAATTCACTTGTTATTTTAGTTTATTAAATTTTTTTTATGTGTCTGCATAAATATTAAAAATATATCCAGGAGGACGAACCCTGTCATGGTCTCGGACTTTGATATTGCTCTGCTTTGTCAGAGGCCAGCCTGTAGGATTTGTTGTGTCTGAAGGCTGCGACCACGAGCTGCAGAGTTCGGAAAATATCTAAAGCAGGGAGGATGAGAGTCTGTGCGAGGACTTACATGGGAACATGACTTCAGGCAAAACTGCTGCGCCACTCTCTTTATTTGGTTTGTCGTGCTTCAAAAAAAAATACAGCTTTTTTTTTTTTTATTTGTGTTTTCTCTTTCAGGTGTAGTACAGAATTATGGTTGATGTCAAGTAACAGGACTGTTCTGTAATATATCACAGAATAAGAACAACTTCAAAATTAATCCAAAACATTTTTTGTCAAAGAGATGACAGTCTACTACTAACTCTCTGGATTCTGTACATTCTCTCTCTTCATCTCATTCCACAAGTCTTTTGTAGGATCTACAGCTCAAAACTAAAATGGTCATGCAATAAAATAGACATTTTTCTGCTTATTTCCAAAGTCCAGCACTTTTTTTTATTATTATTTAAAACGTCCTGCTATTTTAGAGGTAATGATTCTATGTGCTCTGCAAGGTTCACAAGAATAAGACAAACAGGCCCACAGGACCATAGGACCTCCTCCATACTTAGGAGGTGGGGAGAAGGTCTCTGGTTGTAAGAGGCAATTTTTTTTTTATCCCCTACCATTTTCTCCTCTGTGCCTATTACTTCTGCTACTGAGAAAATAAGCTTGTATCCACTTCCAGTCATTTGTCCTGACTCTAGACAGTCGTTTTGCATTCCTCTGAGGCATCAGAAGTTCAGGGTTATTGCAGTTCCAAAAATAAATCACCTTACGCGATCTTTATGTTTCACAAATGGTCAAAGGTGTCATTAATTATAAACTGTATTCTAAAGAGTATTACTTTAGTGTAGAATAATCCACTTTGCTCAATCTGAGTATTTTAAACTTTGAGCTAAGTGAAGACCAGATTCCTCAATAAAATAATGAAATAGTCCTTTAGTTCAGTGTTTCCCAACCCTGGTCCTCAAGGTACACTGCCCTGCATGTTTTAGGTGTTTTCTTGCTTCAGTCCAGCTGATTTCAATTGATGACTGATTAACAGGCGTTTGTAGAGCTGCAATCAGTTGAATCAGGCACATTAAAGCAGGGACACCTCTAAAACAAGTAGGACAGTGTGCCTTGAGGACCAGGGTTGGGAAACACTGCTTTAATTTACCACCAATTAGAAAACTAGGACTTAGACACCAGCTTCAGCATCCTTACCAATTCTGTGCTTATGGCCATATATTTTATAGGGCCCATTTCCTCTTGAATGTAGATGTGAAAAAAGCAATAAAAAATCCTTCAGGGGACAATTGACAGATTCTCTTTCCAGTGTTTGTCTGACATAATGCCACCCTGGGTTATTTTCTTAATAAATCTAGTCAGGTTCCATTTTTCCAAATTGTTTTCTTGTGTGAAATTATTCTACGCAAGGTACATTTATTTTGAGATGTCTAACACACCTTTTTTCTGGAGTTGAAAACATGTCTGGAGGGTTCTTATACTTGATAAAACAAATAATGAGGCCTAGCCATGACCTGCAGCCTAATGAGCATTAGTACAAGAACGGGGTGTACGTGTGTGTATACAAACAAACACTAAAGCAGGTGCTCTCTGACACACACACACTTGCAACCAAACGCACTTGCTGAGGGAAAGTTGGATGTTCAGCCACCCTGGAAAAATAAGCATTAATCACTGAATTTCTGTTTTTTTTTTCACTGATGTAAAAGCTGTTAACATATATATTTAGATTTACTGGACTGATTTTTGGAGGAGAGTGGAGAAATTTTCTTTGATGGCAGAGCCATAGGCAGCTGCCAGGTTCCAGCGTGTGTGTGTGTGTGTGTGTGTGGGTTTTCAGGGGTAAATGGACTCTTTTGTGAGCAATCAGCTCAGGTGCAGGAGATAAAACAGGGAGTTCCATTAGCTAATTAAAAGTGTGGTTCAGCACATGTGCAAACTTTTCCTCTGGACGCTGGCCTGAAACTAGAGCTGGGCTCTGGGTGTGGGTGCAGAGTGAAGTTGATATTAACAGGTTTGAGCCTCTGATTCTCTGCTTCGTCCTTCTTAACAAAAACAATTGCACAAGGCTACATGCTGTGACGTACTAATCCCAAATGGGGCTTGTGTGATATTTTTTCCCCCCCTAATATTATTCAGACTTTAAAATATGCTTTGGCAGTAGTGAAAACCCAAATACAAAATGTCGTGTATTAGAAATGCCTGATATGGTTTCTGCACTTTGTTGTTCAGTGTCATGGGAATAAAGAGGTCTGTTTATGGCTCATTTACATTAATCAGAGACAATACCTGGGAAAGGCATTGATTCAGCATGTAAGAGGTAAAAAAACAATTCATATTAAGTTGTCTGTAAAAGTTGCAGTGTTGGCTCAGATGCAAAGAGCTAATCAAGTCCAAAAAAAGAACCTGGCAGGAATCAACTTTTAGCACTTAAGGCCTTCTGCTCCTCATTAAATAAATTTCAACATAAGCTTTGTCAGTCATTTCCCCCGGGCAAATTAATTCATCAAGTTGGTACACGACCTTATTTCTTCTTAATTTTAAACCTATAATCCCATTCTGTAGCTGTCCGCCGTCTCCATGACAGATCTGCTATCCATTCATCTTGCTCTTAGTAACTCAAAACTGTCCATATGTTACAGTTTGTGTGATGAAACCGCTGGTGGAGTAACTCTG
>CAEFZY010058272.1:0-18163 GCA_903066815.1 Brachyrhaphis roseni
TAGATAGATAGATAGATAGATAGATAGATAGATAGATAGATAGATAGATAGATAGATAGATAGATAGATAGATAGATTTTCTCTCTTTTACGACCTACTTTTACTTGACTACCAAGCCTGCATAGTTTCTCTACTATTGATTAAAGCAAAACAAAGGTGTTTTCAACATTTCTTAGATAACCTTTTCACAATCTGGGGCACATACTTTGGCCTGACTGACTCCTGTGGTGGTTAAAAAGGTTGGGCTCTGTCGCAAAACCTTGAAACAATTGAGACAAACATGATAAAGCACACAGAGTCGTGGGAGAGGTGCAGGTGACTCACAGCAAACAAGTTTCACGTTTGCGGAACAGGTTTTTTTTTTCCCTGTTTTTTTGAAAAGCAGGTGTCCTCCCACCGCGATTGAAGCTCTGTCTGCTGTGGGAGTAGAGCTATCGCAGAGTAAATGTTTTAGCTTATTAATAAGGAACATAGTGTGTGGATGCCTGCGTGTGCGTGTGTGCGTGTACCCACCTCCATCCGTGTCAGCGCAGCAGAGCTGGAGAGCGCACAGCAGCAGGACGCAGAGCACCTGCTGCGCCTTCCTCATGAGAGCAGTCATCCTCATTCAAATACCCGGGCTCATGAATTTCAAACAAACATCACAAGATCATCTGGAATGGGGGGGAAATATTCCTCTGTCATCCAAAGCTGTCCTGCGGGATTTCAACCCGAGACTGTCCATTTAGATCAATAAATTTCTCTTCGACTAATTCCAGTTGGCGTTTCCTCTTTTTTCACTCCTCCTCGCTTTCAGGAGAGGTAAGGTTCAAAATCTGCCTCGAGAAGGAGTCCTGAACGTGTTTTCAGCTTGGCTGTGAGCTGGAACTTTACGAGTCGTCTGCTCCGGTCTGACCTGGAGAATCACTACGGCTCAGTGACAGCAGCCAATCAGCGGCGGGAGCGGCGCTTTCTGCCGCACTGATTTTATGTGGGCGGGGCTTGTGCGCCTACCTGTAACCTGGACTACAATCTCAGAACCCCTGACGCTTCTTTTGAGCCACACTAAATGATTTAGATAATCAGACATTGTAAAAAAGCAGATTTCAGATGATTATTAATTAACCACTAAAATATTAAGTGTTCAAATCGTCTATTCTCTCTGCTGTCAGGCTATTCTTTTATTTTTATTTTCTCCAGATCTCATTTTCAAGAGGGACCTGGGCAGAAATCTGCAACACACAACAACCTGGCTACAAAACATGTACAATGTTTTTATTTTTAAGTTGTTTGAGTATTTTCTTTTCTTCTTCTGATCAATATGCGGTTTGTTTCATTAGATTTTGATACATACAGGCAAATTCAAGAATTTAAAGTATCAACTTAATCAGGAAGTGAAACAGTATGTCGATTAATCAGTCACAGATTGATGTTTTGAAGCTTTTATTTCTGTTAATTATTATAATTTTCCACTTACAGCTAATGATAAGATGATCTTTAGGTTAGAACAAAATAAAAAACATTTGAACTTAGACTTAAAACATTTTAAGTACAGAAAAAGGCCTGTTTAAAAAACGGTCCCTTTATTCTGACAAACAAGCAATATCAGATACATATTCCAATTTACTGAATATGACTGTATGTTATGTTTATGAATGATTTATTAATAGTTTGGTTCGAGAATGCACCTTTGAAAATGAAAGAGTTTTTCAAAACCTCCACCTGTGGGTCCAGGGTTTAAGGTCCTATTAAACCTAATAGATTTAATTGTCCTATTAAATTTAATAACTACTTCTTCCACACTTGGCGGCAGCAACTGCCATCAAGCGTTTGCAATAACTGCATTGTAAAAAAACACAAAAATGTCTCTAATTTACAGTGAAATAATGGCAACTGGTTGCCAGAATTTTACCGTGTAAATCCGGTAAAATTTGTATTTATACAATAAAATTCTGGCAACCGCAGCTGCAGATATTTTATAGTAAATTAGAGACGTTTTTTTGTTGTTGTTTTTTCTTCTTTTTTTTTTACAGTGTGGGGATTGGTCTCTTCCTCTTCAGTCTTCAGCTTCTTTAGGAACACAATGTTGATTTGGAAATCTCTTCAGCCTCCTTCATGTTTATCTGAATGTTCAGTCAGTGATCATGCCTGAGTCTAATGAGCAAAACTGAAATCATAATTGGAGAAATCATCTATCAACGATTATAACAGGTAATAATAATAATTCCTGGCTTAAAAATCTGGTAGTTACTTTTCCACACAAGGTTGGGTTTTATAGCTTTTATACATGTAATACACAAAATCGTGATTGTTTTGGTTTATAAAATTAATATTTGTTTACTGGTCTGAAATATTCACGTGTGATTAAAAACAACAAACAGAGGAACTCTGTAAAGTATAAATATTGTTTACAGTACTGCATTTCTTTTCCTTGCATCATGGTTTGAAATAACATTTGCTAATAAACTGAAGTTTTAAATAAACATTTCTGTACATTTTGTCACTTCCCAAAGTTAAACACTGGCCACAGAAAGTCAGATACAATAATAATCAAAACTTTGAGAGAAAAGCAGTCAGCAGCTACCTTAGTCTGGTTTGTCACGTCATTGTTCAGCATGAAATTGATCGAAAACATTCGGTAAAATACGTTGCTTTCTGTGTTTTTTTCTTCACAGGTCATTTTTATATTTTTTTCATATGAAGAAGCTGATTGCCTAAACGTGTCAGAACAAAATGAATAATAATGATAGAGTGATTGAGTTTATTAAACAGGGTTTCATCTGGTATACAGGTAGATAGGTTGCATTAATGAAGTAGAAGCCTGTATTTAACCTTCGACCTATTGGATTCTTTGCAAGGGTGGGTCACTTCCAGCTGCTTTACCTCCAGTAGTCCAGAGTGAACACTGCTGACTAACCAGCACAAAATGACAAATTGAATCTCATGGACTGAAGATAAAACACTGAAATGTGAAAGGCTGTTTGAGATTTGCAAAAGAGGAATCCGCTGGGACACAAGACGGGGAAAGCAGTAAAAATAAATAAATAAAGGGCATCAGGAGGTACTTTTGCTTGGGTAGTTATAGATTTTTGAGGAGGACTGTAAAGTAAAATCATGCAATTTTGTCCTCAACTGCAAATCTAATGGATAATCTGTGGCAGAAATTGAAATTTGATGTGCTCTCCCAATCAGACTGAGTTGCAGAACCGCTAGTGTCACAACCAGACTCATAAGGTTCTAACAAAACTCATGAGGTTTGTTAGAACCTTATGAGGGGAGATGTGTTGATTTTAGCAGACAATTAAAGTTCTTATTCATGTTTTGTACTTTAAGTTGATTGAGATAGATAGACAGAAGACAATAAATGGCATCAGTAAGTAAGGAGCGCAGAGAGTGAAAGTAAGACTGTATAGGTGTTGCATGGTAAATTAACAAAATATATCATTATATATATCAGAATTACACATTAAAAAAATTATATTTCCGGGGAAATAGCTATGATAAAAACTGCTCATTATATATTGCTTCCAAAAGAGAAGGAGACTACATTCACACTGCAGCATGAAGTGATCTAAATCTTTTTTTATTTTTTGCCTTTATGAAACTTGTATTTGACCTTTTCAACGACACAGATCTAATTTTTTTCAAACGAGATCCAGGCCACCTGGTTATGTTGTCCTAAATCTGATGCGTATCTAATCTTTTTAGATGTGACCTGTGTCAAAATCTCCATGAAGTTGTATTAGTATATTTTATTGACGTGCTGAATTGTAACAAGAATACTGAAAAATGAGAAGGCTGAAGCTGTTAGCCTTCGTGGGGTTTAATGGTCAGCGCTGTGATCGCTCTCTGTAGTTCTTCACTAAGTTGCCACAATTCTCTGGAGGTATGCACTCCCTCTTCCATCAAATTTTTCCAACTCATCTAGACTCATCCATGGGATTCAGACCTGTGCTCTGTGAAGGCCTTTCCAGCACCAGGATTTATGCCCCTTTTGCCCAGTATTTATTAGAGTTTCATGTGCTTTCACACTAATAAAATAATCATTTTAACTGAAAATCAAAACTAAAATCCTTGCTCCTCACAGACGCAAACCTCACAAATGTGAGGAAGCAGTCAGCTTTAAACAGACTGGAACAACGAGATCAGTCTCCGATGTTTCCAGTCAACCTAGACAATCCCAGTCCAGAGCCTCAAACGGCACAGAGAGGGTTCAACGCAGTGGATACTTTGCTAAGATAATTATATTAAAAGATAGTGGACACAGGAAGGTTGAGAACAGATGTACAACACACTTTTCAGATTTTTTTTTTGTGAAAAAGCAAAAAACAAAACAGAACATCAGACTGGAAAACCATAAAAAAAACAAGTCTAACTAGAAATGTGTTGGATTAAAAATGTTTTGGGGAAAGATATGAAAATGTTCAAGATGTGTTGAAGTGAAAACTCCAGCAGCTCTTTAACTTTACCGATAGACCAACGTGTTTCAGGATTAGCGTGTTCACGGTGTAAATATCTCTGCAAAAGACTTTGCATTTATTCCAAATCTCTTTCTGACAAAAGTATGAACTTCTCTGTTATGCCTTGTAAAGTGTCAGTCAAACTTGTTGTGATCTCTTGTTTTTCTTCTTGTTCCTTCGTGTAAAATTAGTTTTATCATTTCAATCAGACAGGGTGAGTCAGCGTCTCACTCGTCACCTAAAGACATTCGTCCTGTCCACTGCAACAAACAACAACGACTAAGATAGCTTTAAATGCTCCTCTTTATCTGTTACTCATTGTTTGCTGGCACGAATCTCCTCTTTGGCCTCCCATGGAGACTTTGACCCCTGCCACTCCTTTCTGCTGAAGTTCTTGAGGTGTAAGATCACTTCATTGCTGCATCACATCATTGCTGCTGCACCAATTTACTGCTGCACCAATTTACTGCTGGACTTAGGACTATGGTTTGTGCAAAACAAGAGCAGCAGATTGCTTAATTTGCTTGTAAGAACCATTTCTTCCTGGTTGAGATAAGTTATCTTGCTTTGGTTTAAAAACAAAAGAACCTTAGTTAAAAAAACAAAAAACAACAACCTAAGGAGTGGACAAGCGGGCCAAACCGCTCTGCGGTAACTGGTTCTGCCTGCACCACCAGTCTCTCTCAGGAACACAAACATCTTGAATTGTTCCATCCAACAACATCGAAAATGTACGGAGGAAAAAAAACAAATCTTTGTATTACTTTCCTGCAAGGAGGTAATAAGGTTGTTCAAGACAAAGGTTAATACATCACTAGTAACAGGAAGGGATTATTAAATATAAAACTGAGTCTTATCCCTACAGATTACTGCAAAACAATTTATTTTAACACAAATCAAATCTGTCAGATACAAAATAGGCACTCTCCAAAGGTTTATAATGTGAAAAAGTCAAAGAAAGTGACCTGCTACTGAAAAAGGTCCAAGCAAAAATGTATTTAAATCAAAAGAACAAGTTGTTCAAGATTATTTAAAGTACTATAAAAAGCTTGCTGTGTTGTAAGGTGTCCTCTTTGTGGACACCTGGTTCAAAACATGTTATGAAAGCTGATTATATTTCTGTGTTGGCTTTGTCTGAGGTAATTTCCTGTTCAAAGACATAAAAACCCAAAGACTTATTTCACCCCTTCAGACGTCGACTATAAACATATTTGTCTACCCTCAGAATGAACTGGAGTGACATCCAATTCTCACTCCGTCTGGTTTATTATGGAGTCAGTCCACACTGTGCAGCAGTGACAGGCTTTCCACAAGGTTTAGATACATGTGTTTGTAGTTTTTTTTGTTTTTTTTTTCATAAGTGCATTTGTTTTGTTGGATGAGAAATGTTGCAGACTCTGAGTCTGCGTTCTGACTGATTCATCCTAAAGGTGTTCTGTCAAGCTGGTCACATGATCAGTGCAAGTCAGTCGGTAAACTCGCACATCCATGTGAGTAAATGGTGCCCAAAGATTTTGGAAAGGGAAGGTCACATACCCAAACTGTTCCCACAATGTTGGGAAATTGTCCAAAATTTACCAACTAATTATCTTAAAAGATGATGAACACAAGAAGATTGAGAACAGATGTGCAACACATTTTTCAGATTTTTTGTGAAAAAACCAGATCATAAAACCGTAAAACTAGAAATCTGTTGGACCATAAATGTCTTGGGGAAAGATATGAAAATGTTTAAGGTGTGTTGAGGTGAAAACTCCAGCAACTCTTTAACTTTATTGATAGTCCAAAGAGTTTCGACTTCTTGGTTTTATCAGGATTAATATGTTCAAGGTGTAAATATATCTGCAAAAGACTTTGTTTGGAAATTGTCCAAAATTTCCAAACATTGTGGGAACTAAGAAGAACTGAGTTCCTTTCATTGGAACCAAAGTGACATTGTACAACCCGGAGTTTCAGAGAATACTATATCTCCACAGCTCTGCAGTCCTGCGGCTGCATACTTTACCACTGCATCTGATTCTTTGCATTGCACTTGGTGATGTAAGGATTGGATGCAGCTGGTCAGTCATGGAAACCCATGAAGTTCTTTACAAATAGGTCCTGAGCTGATCTGAAGGCCACATGGGGTTTGGAGGTCTGAAACTCTTCAACTCTGCTGAAAATGTGCAAGCTCTTCACAGTACGGATCTGTCTGACCCAGCTCTGTGATTTTACATCACTTCAAGGCCGAGATGCTGTTTTCACAGCAATCACTTCTACTTCATATAAAACCGCTAAGAGTTGACTGAGGGATGTTTAGTTTTTACACCTGTTTCACCTGCAGCCACAGCAGCAAGTGAAACTAATTGACCCAAAGTCCTGGAGGGGTCAGCAAATATATTTTGGCAGTTATAGTCCATTTGATCAACATGACACAGATTTGCACTTGGAAATGCTTTTATGCTCAATAATTTAGTCAAAACTTGTTTTTCTTCTATTTTTTGTAATCTCTTATAGTGAAAATAGGAGATTTGAAATGTTTTCTTTACTACATGTAATCAGTGCAACGTGATCTGATGCAATCAATCCAGTTAATAATGTAGAGGCTGATATTTAAGGTGTTTCTAAAATAAAAAACAAACAAAAGTGTACTCTATTATATCCGTAGCACTAAAGAAAACTGATAAGATGTGATAAAACGGTGTAAATGTAATATAGAAATTGATTTTGTAGTTTACTTTAATGCGTTTGAGTTGTTTATGATCATGTCAATGTTCTTTTATCCAGAGACATTGAAGCGTGTAGTTCAGGACATCCTTCATGTCCTTGGCGGAATATCGTCGCCCTCTTCTGGTCAAACATTGCAGCAGTTCATCATTTACAAGTGAATGTACAATCATGTCCCAGAGGGTTTAAAATATATTCTTTATAAATGTCACTACTGCAGGGTTGTTCAATTATTTTGGCATTAGTTCCTCAATAACAAACATAGTTGCAAGTAAGTCTAGTTTATGGAAAGACACCAACAGGTTTAACGTGGGATTAAGGGAGGAGTCCTTGGCGTGGAACCATCATGTTTGTTTTTTAATCCCTGAGTCACTCAACCTTTGACCAGGTTCCTCATCATCCTCTATATAAAAATGTTGTTCATCACCAAATTAATATTTGGTTTTGACAAAGCTGTTTATGGAGCAGGGTTTTCCCACTCTTTGGAAATGTTTTGATGCAAACCTGTGACCAAAACCGTACCTCCTTGGACAAAAGGCAGAAAACATGAATGGCCTCAGGATGCCGGCACAGTGCAGGACTCATGTTCCCAGATGTTCCTGACTCTATAAAGAGGAGAAAATGATTCGATCCAGTATGGCTGCAAAGTTCAATGGATTTTAAAATATTCTTAAAATTATGTAACTTTAAGATCCACATGAAAAAAAAAAAAGAGTAATTTAAATCAAGAAATCAGCTGCAAGAGCTGATTTCACTCAGGGCCGTTTGATGCCATGCATGACTGCCGTTTGTATTTTATTATAGTGTAATAACAAA
The DNA here is from genome assembly GCA_903066815.1 of Brachyrhaphis roseni. Taxonomy (NCBI): domain Eukaryota; kingdom Metazoa; phylum Chordata; class Actinopteri; order Cyprinodontiformes; family Poeciliidae; genus Brachyrhaphis; species Brachyrhaphis roseni. The sequence goes on from CAEFZY010058272.1 coordinate 7,962, forward strand.
ATTCACATTAAAGTTGTAACTAAGTGAAAATTATGACGTAATAAACCCTCCTGACATTTTAAGGCCCAAATTTAGATCAAATTAAAACTTTTGAAGACACAGCAGAATCCCTAAATGGGACATTTTTTTAATCTAAAAGTTCATGCCACTTGTTAAAAATATAAGTAAAACAACAAATTAAATTATGTTCACTTGAAATCTTTTCGTTAACTGAATGTTTTATTTTAAAGTGCAGTAACAAACTAACAAATTAGGGTAGTCTATTGTTGTTTTTTCTGCTTGTTTCTGTAGGGATCATAAAAAATATTTGAATTGCCTCGTTTTTATTTTACTTGTTCACCCCATTCTGATTTATAAACAAAAAGTAGTGACAATAATGCATGAAAAAATATTAATATGCTCAATTGGGCTTTCATTTTAGATATAAAGTCAACTTGAACAGAAATGAGTTTACTTTTACTTAAAATTCCCCAAAACTTGTGCTGCCCTTAAAGTTTAATTGATATTTTTAAGTTTAATTAATTGATAGAAATACAAGTGATTTCAACGTATTTCTGATATTAAGATGTACTGTCAGGTTTTTTTTTTGTTACATTGCATCAGTAACAACCACACCAAGCAGGGGAGACGGGTTGTACAATAAATGGGTTTATTTATTTTTTTAATACAGCAAGATCTTGTCTTACATCACATACAGATGTCTCCATGCATTCAGCACTGGAAAAAGATTTTTTAATCTACTTGTGCAACTATAATGGTAAAGAATGAATGAAGGGAAATATTCTTTTCCACACTAATTACCATTGTTTTACAGACACCGTCTACGTGAAAGTTTATTTAAACCCCAAAGAAAACCAAAGAAGAAGTCCAACCACCGAACATGAATCCAGTAAAACAGCAAAACAAAGAGAACGCCTTGTGAGGAAATGTTTGCCTTATCAATGTGGAGTGCAGTGCAAAATCTGGCTTTTGAGGGCGCTGATTAATAAACAGCAGGTTGTTGTTTTTTTTAAATAGACAAATATGTGCAAGTCAAATAAAAAAATTTAACTATAAGGCCACATGAACCCCCAAAATGAATTGATCCATAACCGTAAAACACGTTAGATATGAGAAAAGTACTGATAAGATGCCAGAGGATGTACAGTAGGTGACACTGCTGATAGTATGTGACTGAGTATGGCACAGGGAAAACATTTTATTGACATTTAGCATCTTGCAAAAGTATTCATACGGCTTTGAACTTTAACTTTTGGTATTTGGTCATTTTGACAATCACAAACTTCAATGCATTTTGTCAGGATATGGTGAGACAGACCAGCGCAAAGTGATGCGTAACAGCGAATTGGAAGGAAATTTGTCTTCACAATAAAAGTCTGATCCTGTCAGATGAGCTTAAAAGTTAACAAGCAAAACACTAAATGCGTCAGAAAACAAATACTGCACACAACAACTCCATCTTTGAAACATGGTAGTGGCAGCATCATGCTGTGGGCAATAATTTTTTTTTTTTCATAAAAGACAAGCCAACTTGTCAAAGTTGATAAAATAATGGACTGGAGTACAAGTTAATAATTTAAACTACTTCACACCTATGCAATCCCTTGTGTGTTGACCACCTAAAACTCCAGTTACAAACATTAAAGTTTATTTGTTGCAATGTGACAGAATGCAGAGAAGCGAATACTTTTGCAAGACTTTAAAAATCTGTGGATTCTGCTGGTTTCAGCCGTGACGTCATCAGTCAGAGGCGAAGGTGGAGACGTGTTGTCTCTCCTTTCAATAAATATGCAAACAGAACATTAACTATCTATAATTACAGCCAGGTGAAGATACCTTCACAATATTCACATTCAGTAGTTGAGCTATGAGTGACAGAATCAACAAGGGAAACAAAAACAAAAAACACAAGCTGGTGCTATTTGAGAGCTGATTTAGGCGCATTAGAAGGTGGACAAGCAGCTGTGTCTCACTTTAAAGGGGCGGTAGTATGACATTTTTTAACTTCATAACATATTATAATGTCATTCCCTCATCAAAAACATACCTGGAGAGTTGTTTTGATTCTTTCATGCATGTTTGAGAAATCCTTTAATCTCCTGTAGCAACCATTCAGCTGTGCAAAACACTGGTTCTCACAAAGCGTCATCTTTCCCATAAATCTTGTCCTTGGAGCCAAGCTCCAACCTCACACAGCAGCCCTCCTCCACAACTCCCCCACTCAGCTCCTGCAGACTAGCGGCAGCAACAATTGGCAAACACCTGGTGGAACTGCTGAGTTCACTATATGACCTACTTTTCAGTCCAACGCTCCTAAGAATGGTTTTAAACAGCATGATGGAGGAGCTTTGTTGTGATTACAACAAATTAAGAGTGTTGGAAAGCTTCTTAAAGAGACAGTGGCCCAATTTCAAGGTGCCAAATTGCAAAGTCAGGTTTATTTTAAGTCATGTTTGATATATAAAGCATTTTTTGTAACAACTGAAGGTAACATAATTGTTTGATTGTACTATAAAATGATTCTATATCCTAAAAATACATAAGCATAAGCTGGCACCTCATGCTGATCGCACAGCTTTAGTCAGTTTGTGTGGCGACAATGAGAGCAGGTTAGAGAAAACCTACAAGCAGCCTCCTCATCTGCGGTTTTCTGAATGGAGAATGGCTGCTGACAAGGCTGCATCCATGTCAAGTAATTGAGAGCGTGTAGCACAGGTGTAAATATTTAAAATGTTCAGTTTCAGTGCTTCAGGTTGCCAGAAGCAACTACTAACACAGCATGGTTCTCAAAAGATTTCCATAATGTGGCAGAAAAAGGATGTGTCTCTGCTGCCTGCAAGGAAACCATCAGAGTCAACTATGACGGTATGAATCTGCAGAATGCGATTATAATGTAAAGCAAGGTTCTGCAGGTCAGAACAACTAAAACAGAAAGTGAAACTGACACAGAGCTGCTGCTCTTTCTAACTCCACATGATCTGATCTTTATAAAAGAGTGGCAAGAAGGAAGTCTCAAAGAAAGAAAACCATCTCCTGTTTTATGTTTTCCATATAGGGGACTACAGGTGAGCATTTATCTAATCATTTATGATAAAAAAAAAACAACAACTTGTAATACAAATTTTGATTTTTCGTTTTCTCGATAAATTTAAATTAATGTTTTTCAAAAAACCCACAAAGCTGACAGTATTATTATTTCCACAATTTTCTCCACTGTTTGTTTCGAGTGTCAATAAATATCAGTAACTTCAAAAATATGATTAAATGCAGCTACTCTGTGCAGTTTAGTGATGTAAACCACAGTTCTTTAAATAAGTGGCATCCTGAAGACTAATTCAAATGGGAAAGTTTTTCAAGAACAATATTTGTATTTGTGATGCCATGAATGATGCGACATGTAGTCACAGCCATAATTACCTAAAAAACAAGCGATAATTTTTTTTCTTACCATTATTATGATATGAATGCTTTTTTTATTACCGTTACTGTCATAATAATAACAAAACATCTCAATAAATTTCTAATCCCATGTCCCCCACCTCTATAGGAGACGCAGCAAACTTGAGGAAGAAGCTGCTCTGGACCAAGCCAACATGCAGGTGTGAATAGATGCAGAGGAAAACTAACTCCACACACAGCATCTCCATCATGAGACATGGTGGTGGCAGCATCTTGCTCTGGGGAGGCTTTTCTTCAGCAGGGACTTTGGGAAGCTGGTTAAAGTTGATTGGAGATCAATAGAGTTAAATACAGGATATCATAATATTCCCAAAATATGGCAGTAAGATTTTGTTTGCTTAGCATGTGGAGGGAGCTGCCATTCCCCCCATGAAACATGGTGGTGGCAGCATCATGCTGTGGAGAAGCTTTTTTTTTTCAGAAGGGACCTGACCTGAGTTAATGGGATTACGTTTGAAGCCAAGTACAGGGTAAGAATTGTTTCTTTAGCTGTTGTGATGAAAAATCCCTCTGCATCTAGACACCGAGACTAAGTGTTCAGCACTGCTAACAAAACGGAAAGGAGAGCAAACCATCAGAACCCGCAAAGATAAAGTGGCTGTGTAACACATCTCTGTGACCCTGCAGGACAGGACAACGATTAATGACTCACAGCAGGAAAACGAAAACTGGACACGGCACCTACAGACTAACACAGAGCACACCGAACCAAAGAACGAGAGGTGGACGGAGCAAAAGCAAGTGTCTGCTGTGACTGCTTACAGTTAGTGTGAATCGGTGTATGTGGTTAGATATGAACCTTTTTTTCTTTAAATAACCACTGAGCACGGAGCAAAAATGAAGTCTCCCTCAAAACCAGGGTCTTGCTTTGCACCTACCATTCAAAACCCTTGCACCAAAACCTCACCCTCCATCCCCAGAGGAAAGAAAACACTGGATCGGGTGGCTTGCCAGCTGTGTTTTCCAGGTTTGCCCCCTTACTTTTTGTTCTTGAGCTGATTGGCCAGCCAGTCAAGGCCCTCATAGAGGCCGTCGCCACTGGTAGCGCATGTGGCCTGGATGTACCAGTTGCGGTGACGGAGGGAGTGTAAGCCCAGCTTGTCTGTGATCTCCGCGGCGTTCATGGCGTTTGGTAAATCCTGTCAATACAAGGGGGGAAGGTTAGCATGTAACAATCTTTTAAAAATCTAAATTTAATGAAAAAGAATTCAATCTGATGTATCGCAATTGTTGACACACAGCCTGGTAATCAGCTTTATAAACCTTAATTTCCAATATGGCATCAATAAATCTTGTCTGGCAACATTTCACAAGGTTAGAGCAAACAGAGAATTAGCGGAGAACGCTCTAGAAGCAAAAAATGGACTGTAGTGCATGGCATTCTGGGTAAATACAACCAAAACAAACATGCAAGTCTATTGTTAGCGAGAGAAATAGTTTGTGTTCTTTTGCCAAAGACAAAAGAGAAATCCCACAGTCGCTAAAATTTGATGCCACACCATTGTTGTTTACATTTCATGAAGAAAGAAGCTGCGCTCATGTCGTTTCCTTCAGTGGTTCTTAGTGCAGCGCCACCACAGGTGAGGAGGGGAACAGGTTTTTCAATTGGTTTGGTTTGTTTGACACAGTGCAGTGTGAAAGTGAATCACATCAGCTCAAAATGTAACAAATGTTGCAAATTTGGTCCCCAATCAAACCGAGCCTAACAGATTATCAGGTGTAAAAACACCCTAAATGTCCTGGTATTTCAAATGTTATGACCTCTAACAAGGTTTTTATTCTCTTTGGAAGAGTCACAGCCCACATCATCACAGATCCTCTTCTGTGCTTACCAGTAGGGATTATGTGCGTTTACAAATATTTATCCTTTTTTCCACATCAAACCCACCTGGAGTGTTAGTTTTAGTCTCATCTGACCAAAGAACATTTTTCTAGTCAAAGTTCAAGTAGCGCTGACAACTGTGGTCAGTTGTTTTGGCATGCCTCAAAACAAGAGGCTGGCATGTTCATAAGCTCTATTGATTGCTATGGAGACTTGGTGAGTGTGCCAACCCATTTTTAATTTGTTTTCTAAAGAAACATCAACCCTTATAAGCTTTGTCAAGCAGGACTGAATGTTACAGCTTTTTATTTCCTGAGGATAAGTCCCACACATCGCTCCCTGCAAAGCTTCTAATTATGACATGAAATTATGATTTCATGCATCTGAAGCTGTGAAATGTGTATAATTATTCTCCCAATATGACTGGCAGGACTGTTCTGTTTATTTTTAAACATGCATCTTGCATTTTAATATCCTGTTGCATCTCAAACATTTTTGCTTGTTCATGGAGGTTGGAACAGTGTCCTGAACGCTCTTTTACTCTAACAGTTTAAACCAACTGCGACTTGTGAAAATAAATACTTGGAGCACCATAAAACAGACGATAATCTTATATACATTGCAGCACTTTGAAAACTAAAGGCTTCTTGCCTGCTTATTTGCAAACACAAGGAGAACTGCATCTCTCAGCTCATCCTCCGCCAGCATCCTCATCAGCTCCTCTCGAGCTTCGTTCACACGTTCTCTGTCGTTACTGTCCACCACAAAGATCAGACCTGAAACAGTAAGAATAAATCAGACTGAACTCACCATTTTCTGAAAGCAAGCAGACATTTGCTGAGGTTGGCTGATTAGCTCTGCTCACCCTGAGTGTTTTGAAAGTAGTGCCTCCAAAGGGGCCGGATCTTATCCTGTCCACCCACGTCCCACACAGTGAAGCTGATGTTCTTGTACTCCACCGTCTCCACATTGAATCCTGAGGGAAGGGGAGACATCATGCTTCATGTAAAGTGAACACAGTGAAGAACTGTGATGGTGCAATTAATGCGATTATCTCAGCTCACCGATTGTAGGGATGGTGGTGACTATTTCCCCCAGTTTCAGTTTGTAAAGGATTGTCGTTTTCCCAGCAGCGTCCAGCCCCACCATCAAGATCCTCATCTCCTTCTTTCCTATGAGGCTCTTCAGCAAATTCCCAAAAATATTCCCCATGACTTCAGAACAGGTTCTGGTGCTTCAGTCAAGGTTCTGGAGGCAATTGTTGTCGTCCTGCGGGGACCGACAATTAAATAGGACTGAAAAGAAACAAAACAAAAGACTTATAGTGAACAAAATCTCTGAAACCATTTTTTTCCAAAATGTTTGATATCAATGAAAGTGTACCTCAGGGGTCTATAATAGATAATCTGTGGTTTAGTTTGTATATTAATGACTTTCTTGAACCTTTTCGAATGATCAAAAGAAGGTACAAAAGAATTGTCAACTATAAAGATCAATAGCAATGCTGGTGTACCATAGGTTTCTACGTTGGCTCCTCTAAATTATTTTTACACATTATGTTAAGGATTTTCCTTAACTTTGTGTCACTTGTTGCATAAGTAGATGTCACTGTATGTGTTTTTGAGTCATTGATTGCATATTTGCAGAAAAAAACAGCAATCTTGGTGTACCTCAGGGTTGTAAACTCGGTCCTCTTGTTTTCTATATTAACAACTTTCCTAAAGTAGGTTCACCTCATGTTACTTATCAGATGTATTCAGATGACACTGTTGTTGTCTGAATACATCATTTAAATAAATTAATTAAAAAAAATATATATATATATATAACTAGTCAGCATAAGATCTCTGACTGGTTGCTGAACTCATGTTTGTTTCTCAATGTTGCTAGAAAAATTATGCAAGTTATTTTGCTGTGTCAAGGAATAAACTGTAGTGCTGCATTTATTGCTTACATTTAAAGCATGTAAAAAAAAAAGTTGTGAACAGAACTGTGTTTATTTTTACGGAACAAAAAGAAAAGTTTTAGTTCTGCAAAAGCAATAAGTATAATTCTGTCGCATACTGCATGATGGGTTAAACACACACAGGAAGGGTTTGAAAATGTTGGCTATGAAAGTCAAAGCCATACCTTTACTGAATGTTTTTAACTATACATTCAATGAAATCTTAGTAAAAATGGATTAAATATGCAGATATCATAAAAAGATTTGCAGGACAATCTGGTAAGGATAAGTGCCTTTGGCAGTCAAATTCTTTTATAGGACAGCTCATACTTGGAGCAACATGTAAGAAACATCACATCCTAAATCTATAAAATAGTGTTTGTAGATGAATGAGTATGTTATTAATTTTAACTTGTTTATTACATGTTCATCAAGTGTAAGTTAGCAAATCATGTTATTTAATATATTAATCTTGTTTTCTTTAGTTAACCTCCTAGTTTATGCAAATGGAGATTACACTCACACACATTTACAAGTTCAACTCTGCCGATTATCGATTAATGTCTCTTTTAAATAAGTAAATAAAGCAAACAGTAAAGTAAACTACGACCCTGCACTGAACAGGTGCGGTGCGCTGTTGCACAGCGACAGTCGGCATCAGAAGGTGACAGAGATGCATGTCTGCGCCATGACTCCAGGCAGCAGCACAATCTGTTCAGACTCCTTTCCTTCTCCTTCACATGTAAGCTTGCAACCACGCCAACCCCTCAGAGCACATGCAGCATGTCCTACATTATCAGGCCTCACTAGGACGCATTTAAAACATGAGCCAGGCACCATGTCACCAGATACTGCCGTAGCTAAAGGCCTTAAGACACACAATAGAACCAGGCTTGTGTATTCTGAGTTTTATAAAAAGCTAAATTTGAGAGAACATAATATGTTTTGCCACCAGAATCTGATGGTAAAGCCTCATTTTCAGCTGCATTACAGGATGAAAAAAAAGAAACACACCAAGTTAACTTATTTTCCATGACAATACAAAACACTTTGCAATGAAGAATTAAAGCTGAAATACTGCAGGTTTTCTGCCCGGGTCAAATTTTCAGATACTCTGTAACTTTAAGCCTATTCAAGGTTTCCCCTAGAAAACTTGCTAAGCCCAGTGGCTGGGTCCTAGGGCAGTCATTCTTCCAGCGACCCGACGTGTTTTTAAATTAAAAAACATTTAAAGTTGACATGGAAATTTGAAAATATCACGTGATAATTATGTGTTATTGAAATATTGGAAGATTAATACCTGAACACCAACTACAAAGCATTAAAAAATGCAAACATTTTAAAAAGACTTAAATAAATGAGCAATGCTTAGCCTGGTGGGGGCACAAGTAAAGCCTGGTGGCCTGCCAGGCTTATAATATACTGGGGGAAACCCTGCTGTTGGAAAGCAACAAAAGTTCACAGTTAATTTATGTCAGATTTTATTAGAATGCATAGATGAACTGACCAATGCTTGAATGGATTCCTGAATGGATGGATGTTTTAGACAATGAAATGAAAGAAGTACCTATTTTTACACACTATTTTCTTCTCATAGTTATCCATACTTGGAAGATATTAAATTAAATAACAATTAATTAGATTTAAAAAAAACAAACACATAATGAGCAACAGAAATAACTTTTATCTAAAGGATTTAACATAAATTGAATGTTGTAAAGAGAAATTCCAAGAGGATTGTCCTTTCTGAACTAAATTCATTGATGACGTTCAAGATAATAATTGCATCTGTGTGGAAATGGATAAAGTTGCTCACAATTTGATCAAATAGATGCCACTAGAAACAGATACTACTGCTGCTGCTCAGATTGCTGAGATAATAAAAACAGAAACAGGAAATAATCTGCAGCCCTGTCCATGGTGCTAAAGAGGAGACAGAGCACCCGATCACTCCGGCTCCCCTCTCAGCTGTGTGGGGCTTTTATCCCTGCATGGAGGGAGGTAAGTAAGGGCAGCAGGGCCTGACGATGCCCCACCGGCTCCGGTGTGTCAGGTTAGCCCGGGATGCTACGTTAGGTAACGTTACAGCCGTCCTGTCTGCCCCCGTTAGCAGCTTCGGGTCCATTACATTTCACCACACATGGCTCCCAAACGCTGTGAGATAAATTAAACTAAATTATATAAACTTTTTTATAGAAACATTTGGATGCGGCGGTTGCTAGCGTTTGAACCGTCTTGATCCACCCCATTCATCCGTTTATCCATCCCTCCCTCCGCTCATCACCTCAGAGGGCATCCCGCTACAGCGAGCCGCCCGCTGCTGCCTGAGACCGGGCGGCGCCGAGGCAGCTCGGCCGCTACCGGAGCGACACATTCCCCCGTATCATTCAGTCACCTATCGGAACCTACGTGATACGTGCCGTGCTGATGGTGCGGTCGGTGTCCTCGCTTACCTTAGCCGTGCAGTCCACTACTGAAAGGTCTCACGAGATCTCCCGGAGGACAACTCGACAACACGCGAAACCTCGCGATATTTAAACTAAAGCGGCGCTAGTGGGATTTTTTTTTTTTTCAAGGGATGAACTACAAATTGTGTTTACATGAGTTTATTAGAAACATCGAAAGGTTTTAGCATTAAAAGAAAACGATTTTAACTATAATACACCTTATATTTTACTTTTACTGGAACAATTGTTCTAGAGGTACTTCTGGAGATATTATAATTCACTGGATACTTTGTGATACAAAAAGTTGAATCTGAAAGTTCAAACTGTATGTCCTGAACATGGGCGTTGGTTTGGGTGTGGACGGTCGTGACATGTCACGACCAATATTCAAGGGATATAAAATAGTCCCGACCAATTTTTGCCATATTAATTACAAAAAAAACCAACAAAAAAACATATGTATTTTTTAACAAAAACAAAATAAATAAACGAAAATCTACATTGATTAGTTTAATATTTCAATATACTA
>CAEFZY010058279.1:0-12774 GCA_903066815.1 Brachyrhaphis roseni
TCACGTGGTGCGTCATTCCGTCCAGGACGCACTGCAGGGAAAATAAACATTTAATTATGAATGCTAATTATGTATACACTTAGTCATTTTGATAATAGGCTAATGTAAACACTTAAAGCTTGTTTTGACTTCATTGTAAGCCTTATATAAGGCTTTTAATTTTTTGTGGCTCCAGACATATTTGTTTTTTTGGTCCAAAATGGCTTTTTCAACATGTTGGGTTGCCGACCCCTGACCTAGAGGTTATGGTTTTGATGGCCCCAAATAAGCCCAGATAATTTATTTTGTCTGAAAGACAAAATGCCAAAAGCGTCAAGTAGCTAGGATTAAAGTCTACAATGATGTTACAAGGATCTGCAACCTATCAATTTGAATACACACAGAGATGTGTGTACCAATATCCTCACATAAACCTTATTGAAAAGAAAACCCAAACCAGGAATAATATGCCAACCTTCTGTTATGTAGTATACTGGTGTTCACACCACCAGTGCGAAAGTACAGTTCCGACAAAATGTTGACGAGAACTGCACCATTTCTCGCTTTTTCATTATGTGTCTTTTCTTTTGGGAGATCTGCTGCTGGCACAGTCATTCTGCTTCAAAAGTTAATACGTGCTTCTGGCATTGCTTGAGTGTGCTCCTCCACACTGAGCTGCTCAGGGGGATCCCCCATAATCTGCCCTCTGATAGCAGATGTCGTGTCCACCTGGTTAAGATGTTGCTTGGAGTTTGCAGGTCTGGCATTTGCTCATGCAGTGACATAAATCACAGGAAAATCAATAAATGTAATCAAATTTTAATTAATACTTATCTGTGATTTTGCTAATGTGCCTTTATTATTTCTTTTGATTTTTTATTAACCTGCACGTTCAAAGTTGATGGTGTGTTGAGTTTGTAAGTACTGTTTATAACTATTTAGTGTACATAGCTCAGAGAAGTATTGAATATGACAGAATGCCAGTACAGATCTGGAAATATGTGATCATTTGCAATGATTCCATACAGCCTATCTTCTACAACCTGATTTTATAAAAGAAACAAGACTATGAAAAATAATTTAGACTATTTACACACAGATATCCTGTTGTACTGTAAAATTTACATTATCTACAGTAAGTAATTCAATCAATCAGCACGGCAAGCACTGGGTTTAGTGGTTCTCCTTCCTCTTATATCTAAAGTCCACATCATATGTAGGTTGGAGAATTCCCAGACCGGCACGGGACTGGTCTAGAGGAGGAACTCTGATAGCAGGGTCTAATAATTCCATGTCAAAGTAGGACAGCATCAGAGTTAGAAACTGCTTGATCTCATACACAGCAAAAAATCTTCCAGGGCATTTTGTGACCCCTGAGCCAAAGGCCATGTAGAAGTAACGCAGCCGCCGCCCATTGCGATAAAACATGGTTTTCTCCTGACCTTTCTCATCCAGAAAACGGTCAAACTTGTACTCCTGCGAGAAGGAAGAGAATGAAAAATGAAGAGCAATAGAGAGTAATGTTTCAGTTTGAAGATTCAATTCAATTCCGTTTCATTGTATAGCGCCAATTGACAACGAATCATTTCAAAGCACTTTGGAAAAAAAGTCAATTCAATTAAAGTCATACATTCATTCCAATTTATCATATTTATCAAACAAAGTGGTCAAGTTTATTATTCAAATGGATTTAAAAAAACATGTTCTATCTAAGGAAGTCCAGCAGATTAGGATAATGTGGGATCTTACATAAGGATCTTCATAGATTTCTGGATCATAATGCACCATGGGTGGATACAGGGCTATGACATCATCTTTCCTAATGCGGTAAGCTTCTTGGTTGTCAAGGTGAAGCAGGAAGTCCTCTTTGGCAACCCGAATATTCAAAGAGGCACTGGAAAGCCGCATGGCTTCTTTCATGATGCTGTCTATAATCAATAGATAAAAAAAAAACAAGAATTTACAATACAAATTTTCTTAACTGAATGAAAAAGTAAAATACCGTATTCAAAACTTTAATTTCCTGTGTTATGCATATTTGATACTCTTTTCGTAGAAATAAAACATGCATTTTTTAGTAATCTTACCCAAAACAGGCATGTTGTCTAACTGGTCTCTGCTCAGGTTTAGCATATTTGGCTCATTAGGGTCCATTGTCAAACCTGAATCCCTCAGAACTTTCCGGACTTCTTCTTGAGCTGCTTTCATAGCATCTGGACTCCTGGGAACAAGTATGAAATCATTTCAGTTTCTTTATCTGTTGTTGCCTGTATTTTATGACATTTTTTGATATTCCAACAAACATGAAATAAAGCTTTCAATATATTGTTATCAAGAGTTTAGTTTCCAAATTGGTTTTAACTATTTAAAACTTTTTAAATGGTTTATTTAAAATAAGTTTCTATAGAACATTTTCTATAGCACATTTCAAAAACCCCTAGGTTAACTACACTGCTATATATTAAAACAGAAATTCATAAAAAAAAAAAAAAAACACAAACATACAAAACATACACATACAATGTAGAAAATGTAGCCAATACAGTAAACACTTTGAATGGCAATACCATAATAGCTTTCCACTTGTATAAGTTAATATTATTATATTACTGGATGGTTATTGTATTACTGTTGTAGCATAATATAATAATTTGAAAATGAAATGTGTCATGTGACCAATGATCACTTTTGTCAACTTGATTTATAGCCCATTACACTAGGTGTAATAACTGTACCTCATTCTAATTAATTAAATTATAAATCCACATATATAAGTATTTTGTCAGTATATTAGAGATTTTGTACAGGAAACTGTTCTCAAATTGGTTTTAAGCATTTTTAAGAGAATGTGCAGCAGAGAACCGCTGAGGTCTTAAATGCCTATGATGATTATGCCATCCACTTTGCCAGGTTTCAGAGAGCAAACAGCATATAAATAACACAATTAATAAATCTTATTTCCAAGAAACAAATAAGATTCATTATGTGCTATTAGATTATTGGATGGACATGAAACGTTTTCAAAGGGTGAGTGGTTGCCCAGGTCACCCACATCAGAAACCACCACTAATTATTGAGAGGTTTTATGTTGTTGGGCAATATTAAGTTATTGGTTAAAGAAACAATTAACATTTTAACATTTAATGGCCTATTGAGAAGGGAAGCTTTTTTAATTGTTATTAATATGGAAGTTAGTATACAGCAATGACAGTCTGTTAAAAATTTCTAACAATTTTCCACACAACCTTCCAGCACAGTTTACCAGAAGCTGGTGCTCAGGACAGTAGGCTTATTGTTAAACTTCCAAATTAAATATCTGTAATATAGCAACACATAATGACCACTGTGCTAATAAGGAAATGTTGTCCTAAAGCAGAGTTTCTCAAGTCCAGTCTCAATTCCTGATTCAAATGTTTGCATGACCTCATCTGCATGCCACCAAGTGCTACAGAATCACTTATTCAAGTAGGTGTGTGACAGAAGGGAAACACCTAAAACATGCAGGCCGTGGTCCCTGAGGACCGGAACTGAGAAACACTAGAGAGCAATTTTCTTACCTAATCATATAAAATAGACTCCAGAATGTAGCAGGCAGCGTGTTAGCCTGTGAAGCCCAAAGCAGGGCAACATGGGTTCTAGCTTTGCTCACATCATTGAAGGTAGATAGGGAGTCATTCAGTATCATCCTCATAGAGATCAAGTCAGACATGTTGTGCCTCTTGGACAGGTTTTCTGCATGCATGGTCTTTGCTAGGTTCTGCAAATTAAATAATATAGAAAAGTTTAATTCAAATGAATTAGAAAGGTGTTATGACTTAATATTTTTGTCTTGAATACTATGCACTGACCTCTCTGGCACTGTAGGCACTCTTGAAAACATGAATGGGCAAACCAGCTACAAGAGCAGGAAATATCTTGTCAAACTCCTTGAAGTTCTCCAAAGTGTTGAGGACCAACGCTTTCTGTGCAGCCTGTCTGATGTGACATTTGTCTTCTCCAAACTCTTTACCAAACAGAGTCAGGTAGCCAGCTTCAAACATTACCTATTTAACGCCAAAACAGAGAGGACTGATACTGTTACTGCCTAAAATACATTCCCTTTTACCCGTAATCATATTCCTTAAACACAGTCTGCCCAATATCTGACAAAAGTTCTTTAATGATGGAATCCACTGAATCAAGTCTTCTCATCCTACAGTGTTGTTACTCACCTTGTAGCAGAAGGCAAAGATCCCATCCACCTGCCACTGATCTTCACTTGGACTAAGTCTGTCTGACTTAAGCACGACATCTTGCAAGTGGCCCATCATAGTTTCTATCAGGGAGGGCAGAGCTTCCCCCTGCAGCGTCTTCAGAAAGGTTTGGTGAAGGTTTTCTGTGGTGTAACCATGACGAGGGTCAAAGCTGTCATGACCAAATGCCTAGAGATGGAAGGTCATGGATTTTTATTAAAGTTCTTGTAGCTTAAGATATTTTTTCTCAGTATGTTAGATTAATACCAGTGTCTACCTTAACAGATGTAGCAAAATGAAATTTTGTCCAATCAAGGTGTCTTCCTTGTCTGATGACTGAGTGGTAGGAGAACGGGTCACACAGGAAGTGAATGTATTGGCCTGCTATCTTGCAGGTGAAAATATGACCATACATCTTCTGCCGGCTGCGAAGGAACTGAAGAGGGTTTGCCCCAAATTGCAAAGCACAGCCCAGGTAGGGAATAAAACCATTTTCAATGACAGGCTCACCAGCATGCCTGCAGAAATCACCAAAATAGCAATAACATTTTTAAAATTCCCCCCTCTAACGTGGTTTACTCTTTAATGACGATGATATTCACTCACGGCAAAATCTACATTGTTGTAAATATGGTAAATCTGTGGTAAATAAAACAGTCATACTTGTGAAATCCCACATATTTTCAGATATAGTAAGAGGTACTGGATGTGTTGTATACATACTTAAGGTATAATTCCACCTTAATTAAAAAATAAAAAGTACACAAAAAGCCGTTTGATTCATGTTTTTCTGCTGAAGCAGTGTTGGAGAGTTTTAGACTTACTGAACTCTTATCTATTCAACTATTTTTTAAAACAAACGTCCTCTTAACAACTGAGAGCAAAACAGCACAAAACGTTGTGTTTCTTGCTCAATAGCAGCCACAGTGACTCATCACTTCATAGCAATGATCACTGTGACACTTTTTATACTGAAGTCATTTCGAGCCCAGCCAGCCATTTGCATATTCAGATTACTATAGCAAAAGTCTGCATTTATTCTCTGGAAGTAAACTGTCATTCACTGAAAACCAATGCAAATAGAACAGTAACAGTACAGTACAGTTTCTGTAAATCAGCAATGTAGCAAATCATTCTATAATAAGAGATGCTGTATCTCAATGACACCTTCCAGGCTAAAGAAAGGTTTTATTACAATTATTGCTACTCTCAACACCTTTTTTAAATCATAAAGTTCTTTATGGATTACACCAAAAGGTTAAAAACAGAAATTTCATGAAAAGGGACGAAATAAAACAAAATCCAAGTACTGTAGCATTTTACATTTCATCAGTCCAGTCTTACCTGCGTCTTATTCCCAGAGCAAGCCACAAAAGGCAACAAAATCCAACTACTACTCCCCAGATCAAAGCAATACTTATCATCATTGTAATGTTACAATGGTGACAACAATATCGACAATCAAGATAAGAACAAGATCCGAATCTGAAAGTGACTTATTAACAAATACTAACAAGTACTGCCCCATACAGATCAATCGAATTAAATTTATTAAAGTTGAAAGTCCCGTAGGAATTCTCATAGAAGTTCTCTGTTCTAGTGCAGAAATACTTAGGATCAATTCCATTCACTGGAAAAGTAAGTGCATGTCTGTTGTGATGAGTGACAGCTTTTATATTCCTCCTCCTTATGGGAGGGACCACTGGAAAGGTGAGCTTACAGTTGTATGTTGCTCGACATTATGTGTATGATTTGCTTCAGGCATATTTCAAAAGTATGTTAAGTAAAAATAATTATTTCTTGTCTGCAATAGGGTTTTTCCAAAGATGATTCTTTGATAATTTAATCTTTTAATGTTTTTTTGTATTATTTTTTAAAACTTTTAGACTTGATAATAAAAAAAAAGTTGTAATTTTTGAAAATATCATGGAATATTGTGAAAACAGGATAGCCAGGCTGTTAATCTCTCAGGGATCTCTCTAGGAACTGGAATTCCATGCATAGCGTGTGCAAGAGTGATGGCCTTGACCAGAGTCCATGGACAGTGTTACTGAAAACTGTTTTCTGATACGACATCAGGGTTAGTAAATAGATTCAAGGTCTCACCTTTGTTTCGGTTGCATTTGAACTGTTAGAACTGGTTTGGGTGGAAAATGAAACTGGTTTATCAAGAAAGACCACATCTAAAAACAACAAACACCATAAAAATAATAAAGAAAATTCTGTAAAGTTTGAGTAGGTGTGAACAGTAGGACATGGCAGAAGTAAACCTTCAACCCCAACATGACACCTGTCCAGTCTGTCTTTTAGATGTAATCAGAAACACCATTTAAAAAGCTTTGAAATCTCTTTCAGACTGAAAGGTTTTCACATATTCACCAGTCAGTTAAGTCTTGTAAGACCAGAGTCTGCAGTTACAGACTTAATCTTAATATCTGCATGGATGGAAGATGAACTCAGCACCACCTCAAAAGCTGCAATCAAAGAAGGTTAAGAGATGAATCTTCTAAATGGTCTGTGGTAAATCTTTAATATGTACTCCTTTCTACTGGTTATCAGTCTGAGATTTTACTAAGAGGTAAAGATACTTGGCACTACACCTGACTGAACAGTACGAGGGTGGTATAAAACCTATTAATCCCACAATGCAATGCATTAACCTACTTTCAGTTTCAGCATCAAGAAAGTGAGTTTCATTGAGTGCGACAAGATCCCTTCTGAAGGAACTCTTTATTTCTCCTTTGATTTTTTTATAATTTGTTTTTAATGGCACTGGTGTGCTTTTTTTGTTTTTATTTTTTTGACAGCATGTGGGACAAGTGGGGGCACCCAATCTACCCCCTACGCCACACGATGCCCCTCCCTTTCAGCCCATCATCTGTAGGGACGACAACAAAGAGATGTTCCCCTCCCACTTTCACTCTGCTGGCAAAGGAAGGACTGCTTAACAAGAGCCTTAAACCTGGCTTATTCTTCAGAAGTGATATTTGAATTATTCATTCCCCAAAGGAAGCTTTGTCTCTGGGTGCCATTCTTCTGACAGAAAAACCATGAATCTTATGCTAGAAAATTACAGTCTGGAGGCCAGCAATGACAAAGGAGCAGAGTGTCTACAGGCTGGCAGCGATGAAAGACCCTGAAGTCTGGAAGTGGGCTGTAGAGCCGGAGGGACCCATAAAGAAGATCTGGAGGTCGGCTGTGCAGTTGGTGGAAACCAGAGGCTTGAAAATCCTGTTGGTCAGGAGGCCGAAGGCCAAGGAGCTTGAGGCCCGCAGGATTGCAGCATGGACGAGGAACTTGTGGAATTCTGAGGCGGGTTGTATTCTGTAGACTAGGGATCTAAGTACCAGAGGGGGATATAGCACCTGACTGAAGTTGCCCCCTCCACCTTCTTCAAATCAAACAAAATTGGTGTCGGTTAGGTGTTAACCCTCTCATAGAAAGAAGTAAGTTGTGGGAGGCAGGTACTCCACAGGGAGAGTGTGTTAGCCTCTCAGTGGTAGGAAGTTTGAAGGGGAGGGGAGGGAGTACCTTGCACAACAACAGGGCCAGGGACCGAGCGTTGGGGATCACTGCAGGTCGAGGTCACCAAGAAGCACTGACTTGGAGAGGATCGAGTGCCAGAGGTCAAGGCCACCAAGGGAAGCTGAGAAGACGACAAGAGGACGACTCTGCCCTTCTAGCTGAGACTGTATGCTTCCTCCATGTCCTGAAGACTCTTATTGATTGCGATTCCAATTTTGCATTTTTTTTTTATCTTACAGACTTCTCTACAGCTAGTTTTAATATTTAGATGCTGCTCTCTGCAATTTCTTAAAATAAATTTATTGTAATAAATTTTTGTAAACTTTAACCAGAGATTGGTTACCTATTTTCTGTCCCTAGTTTAACTAGGTGGTGTTTCTGGCTCATTTTACCTTCTGTCTACTTAAATTAACACATTATAGAGTTCAATATTTGTTCATACGTCACACTTCTCTCCATTCAAATAAAAAGGGAAGAGAAATTTTGTCTAACATATAATAACACTGGTGCATTTTTTTGCACTGTCAAATAGACAATTTGACTTGAAAAGGTTTGCCAAAAAGGCCGTGCAACACTACAGCAGAAAATCTAAAATAGAATGTCTTGGAAGTAAGAATGAAGAGCCTTTCATTTGGCTAGTCAAAGTCCAGATCTGGCTGTCATGCTTTGTGACAGAGATGGACCCATATGTGGGAAACAAGACAACCGGTGAATAGCAGAATTTAACACTTCCAGGAGAGGTGGAATGGACCCCTGAGGAGCTTTCATTCCCCATCCTCGAAGGGTCGGATTGACCCCACATGTGCTGACCCCAACCCCATCGCTTCCCCCTTGTCCAACCATAACATCTGCCTTACGCTTCCCGACATTAAGAAATGCCTGCGAGCGGGTTAATAAAAATCAGATGGTTTACATCCAGAAAAAGGAGCAAAGAACACAAGCATGATGATGGCCAAGAGAGCGCAGCAACAGTTTGTTTATGAGTAGAGATCACATTTTTGAGAACTTTGAGTGATACTGTTAATAGATGACAAACTTAAGTCAGCACAACTCACTCTGACACATTTTAATAGAACTCTGTTTCGACTGAAAATTAAATTTACAATGTTTTTCATTTTGTGTTGGAGTGGGAGAGGGGCAGCAAACATTGTCAATTGACCTGCTTCATTTCCTCAGTCCGAGTCCTCAGGCTTTTATGAAATCTATTCCATTTCTATAGCCTGTTCCCTGAGGGGGGATTTCTGGAAGCAAAATCACATCATCTCCCTCTGCAATAAAGCTGCCATGGTTGAAGCCCGTCATAAATTAGGCAATTTCAGCACCTCTGCTCGTCACACTCCTGGTCATTCTAACACTCTTGCTGATGCTCTATCTCACTTCCATTTTCAGATCTTCTGTCACTCTTCACTCAGCCTTTTATTCAGTCTGCCAGCTATTTTATTAAGTCAAAGCTGGCTAATTCAATGCTCAAATCTAAAGTCTTACATGGTAGTTTTTGCATTTTGTATCATTTCTCAGTTTCCCATCATCATCTTCATCAGACCAGCCAGCCGGGGTTTTTAGCAGCATCTTTAATCAGTCCCTCACCCAATGCTCCATTCCATCATGCTTGAAGTCCTCCACCATCATCCCTCTGCCAAAAAAGAACAACATTAGCAGTCTCAATGACTATTGGCCAGTGGCAATAACCCCTATTATCATGAAATGCTTTGAGAAACTGGTTCAGAGTCACATCATTTCTCGTCTGCCACCCAAACTCAACCCCCACCAGTTTGCAGACAGAACCAACCGGTCTACAGAGGATGCCATAATTACCGCTCTGCACACCACATGGAACAGCAAAGGAGCTACAAGAGGCTGCTCTTCCTGTACTTCAGCTCGGCTTTTAATGCCATCATTTCAAGCAGACTGGTGAGGAAACTGGGGGATCTGGGTCTCCCCCAAAATATCTGCTGCTGGATCATGGACTTCCTGACCGACCACTCCCCAGAGGGTGAGAGTAGAATCCCACCTGTCCTCAGCACTGAGCACCAGCACCGGCTCTCTACAAGGCTGTGTGCTAAGCTCCCTACTCTACACCCTCTACACCCATGGCCACACCCATGCAAACTACATTAATGGATTCCTCTGAAAGTAAATGGTGCTGCTATCTTGACAGGTCCCTCTTGAAGAAAAGTACTCAACGAGGTTCTTATCTGGTTAAATAGAGGTTATCATTATGGACATCACAAATGGGTGTTTTCCTCATTAAACAAACTGTGGAGACCCATAGAAGTTAAACTAAAACCTAAATATTGTTTAGATTTGAATTTGGTTAGTATTTATAGATTCCTGTGCTGCTGACCAAGTTATTTGAACTTGGTCAAATAACCCCTACAACTCCAAACTGACGACTTCCTGAAAAACTCTTCGTCTCTCCAATTGTGCTGCAGGAGTGTTTGTTGAAAAAAGGGGCAAATGCACAGCACTGTGTTTTGCTCAGCATACTGAGTCAGGGAATCATCTGTGTCTCCAGTCACAAGTTCACTCTCTAACATTCACTAAACTGAACTTTCTCAATGTCCAACACTTTAAAGAACTACCCAAATATATTTCACACAACTGCTGTATACAGTTGTTCTCTGATTCTTTGCCTAACAACAGCATCACAAGCCAATTTCTTAACTTCAAGTTTGTTTGTTTGTTTTGTAGAAAACAGCATTTACTTCCCTTTCAAAATGTAGTTTTTTTACTAACTTACTTGACCTCTTCCTAGATGTAAAAATGATTGTCTGCTTTTTTAAAGTTTTTCTGCCATATTTTCTGATATGGTTGGCTAATAAAAACGCAAACATGCTACATGTCACTTATAGAGGGGGAGAGACGAAGCAGAATTGAAGCTATTACCTATTTGTAGTGACTATTTGTCCAAACTTAAATTCCCAAAATAAAAAAACTCAAGATTCTAAAGTGATCAAAACAAAACGTGACTCTAACTCAAATAGTCACCTGATGCATGTGGATTCTGGTTTACGCAGTTCAAAAAGTCAAAAAAGGTCAAAATGCAGTTCTGTTTGTTTTATTCCACTTTCAGGCAAGCAAACTTACAGGCATCACAAGATTCTGTTTTTTCCTGCATCTGTTTCTCTGACTAGATAGAAAGACTAGGACTGACTGCTGAATGACAAGACTAGGACTGAGTAGCTGACTGATTAGCTGACTGGTAAAAAAACCATATGACCACCACGTGCATAATGATCTTCCTAAAACCCACATATTTATGCTGTGACACACCCACGTCCCAAACTAAAACTAATTAAGTGAATTACTAATCAAAGAACCCATTTAAAATAACAACTTAAACAAAATTCTAATTATAAATCAACTAGAAAATAAACAAATAAAAATGAACTAAATATAAATTCTAAAATTATAAGATTTAACCAAAAAAATTGAGAAATAGCTCCTACACTCCAGCCCCTAATTGTGCATTAAATTACAATTACATCTCTAAACTAAAGGAGCTATTTTAACAATAACCTCAATAATATCCTATACTAATGCAAAGACATTGAACAATTCTTCTTTGGTCTTCACTTTCATAATGATGAACCTGCAAGAGAAGAACAAAAGAATAGAATAGGAAGAATAAGAATGTCTTTAGTCTGCAGATGCCTCCAGGAGCAGACAGAGCTTCGTCACTGGTCTCTCCAACACACTGGTTTTGGTCTGAAGTTGCACTGAGCGAACCAGGCCTCGTCCATCAGCTTTGACTGCCAGGACTCTCTCCATCTGCCAACATCCTCTGGGTGCAGTAGCATCTGCGATCAGGACAATGTCTCCAGGAGAGATGTTTCTTTTCTGTCTCATCCATTTTTGTCTTTCATGCAGTAAGAGCAGATACTCTGAGATCCATCTCTTCCAAAAGAGTTCAGGCATATACTGTACTTGCTTCCATCTGCGCCTGAGGTACAGGTCTTGTTTTTGAAACAGCCCAGGTGGCAGAACAGGTTTGTTCTTTAACATCAGGATGTGATGTAGTGTGAGGGCTTCTAAATCATTTGTATCATAAGAGACCAAAGTGATGGGTCTGTCATTCAAAATGGCTTCAGTCTTACAGGAAACTGTTTGCAGTGTTTCATCATCTGGCCTGATGGGAGAAACTGGACCATGTCTTCTGATTGCATTACTACAAAAAGTGGCATCCAGAGCATGAACCACTTTCAATCCACTCCAACATCTGTGAATGGAGGTTTGTCTGGTGGTACCTTTTCTTCAGCCATTTTTTGTTCCAGAAGTTTTTCTCCATTTCTTCTGCAGGTCACACAGTCAAACAGGAACTTTCTGGCAGCAGTGTTTGCACTGACTGTCCAGCATCTTTGACACAGTCTGGAAAACATGTGGTTTCTTCCTGTTCTACCAAGCAGATGGTAAATGCAACACAGAATCAATATTGTCATATGCCTGGCTTTACACAGGACAACTGGATGTCCAGCCCCAGATGGCACAGCAGTTCCTCCAAGACATCTCCTCACTCTGAGGACTCCATTATTGACCACTGGATCGAGTCTGTACAGCTGGCTGTCTTTAGAGATGGTCTTGTTGGATCTGAGTGAGCTGATCTCTGGTCCAAACCTGTGATGTTGTTCAAAGATAATAATAAAATGCTCTGCTGCATCCAGATCTTCAGATGTCAAACACTGGATCTTCAGCAAAGTTTTAATTAGCTGCATCTTTTGCGACACCCGTTGTTCTTTAATGTTTGCATCTTCTGCAGACTGATGCATCATGGCAGAAAACTCCCTTTTCTTTTGAGACAGCTGAAGGAGGAGTTCTTTAAGCTTTAAAATCCAAGCTCCAGTCGTTTTCAGCATCATCAATTTGCACTCCTTCAGCAGCTTGTTGTTCTGGTCCTCCATTAACAGAATGTTGTTCTCCAGCTCCAGCTTTCCTTCACAGGTCACCTTCTCCAGCTTCAGACGGGCATCCTCTTCTTCCTCCAAATCCTCCTGCAGTCTGTTGTGGTCATCTTCTGCTTGACCCAACCTTGTAGAGATCT